>CAVLFC010000069.1:0-124701 GCA_963668005.1 Melieria crassipennis | reverse complement strand
CTTAATAAAAACCCCTTAAAATGTAGCTAAAGGTTGCAGCTTTATCAAATTAAATCAATAATTCCATTACTATTCGGCAATCATGAACAGATCGATGCGCAAGAGTGACATTAAATGGCTGCCTACTGCAAAATCGATATCAAAATGCTTGTAAAATATGAATTTATATGTTTATTTTAAAAGTAATACCCTTAAAACCTAGCTGGAGTCTTGTGTATTCTATCTTAGTCTGTCGTCTCTGTGTACCTCGACCGTCTTCCATTCATTGGGTCTATTTATCTTCCCTCCGGACGTATCCTACACTAGTACCTTACGACAGCAAACTTGCTAATTATGAAAATTGCTTGTAAAATATGAATTTATATGTTTATTTTAAAAGTAATACCCTTAAAACCTAGCTTAAAATCCAAACGCGTATGGTTACCTTAATAAAAACCCCTTAAAATGTAGCTAAAGGTTGCAGCTTTATCAAATTAAATCAATAATTCCATTACTATTCGGCAATCATGAACAGATCGATGCGCAAGAGTGACATTAAATGGCTGCCTACTGCAAAATCGATATCAAAATGCTTGTAAAATATGAATTTATATGTTTATTTTAAAAGTAATACCCTTAAAACCTAGCTGGAGTCTTGTGTATTCTATCTTAGTCTGTCGTCTCTGTGTACCTCGACCGTCTTCCATTCATTGGGTCTATTTATCTTCCCTTCCGGACGTATCCTACACTAGTACCTTACGACAGCAAACTTGCTAATTATGAAAATTGCTTGTAAAATATGAATTTATATGTTTATTTTAAAAGTAATACCCTTAAAACCTAGCTTAAAATCCAAACGCGTATGGTTACCTTAATAAAAACCCCTTAAAATGTAGCTAAAGGTTGCAGCTTTATCAAATTAAATCAATAATTCCATTACTATTCGGCAATCATGAACAGATCGATGCGCAAGAGTGACATTAAATGGCTGCCTACTGCAAAATCGATATCAAAATGCTTGTAAAATATGAATTTATATGTTTATTTTAAAAGTAATACCCTTAAAACCTAGCTGGAGTCTTGTGTATTCTATCTTAGTCTGTCGTCTCTGTGTACCTCGACCGTCTTCCATTCATTGGGTCTATTTATCTTCCCTTCCGGACGTATCCTACACTAGTACCTTACGACAGCAAACTTGCTAATTATGAAAATTGCTTGTAAAATATGAATTTATATGTTTATTTTAAAAGTAATACCCTTAAAACCTAGCTTAAAATCCAAACGCGTATGGTTACCTTAATAAAAACCCCTTAAAATGTAGCTAAAGGTTGCAGCTTTATCAAATTAAATCAATAATTCCATTACTATTCGGCAATCATGAACAGATCGATGCGCAAGAGTGACATTAAATGGCTGCCTACTGCAAAATCGATATCAAAATGCTTGTAAAATATGAATTTATATGTTTATTTTAAAAGTAATACCCTTAAAACCTAGCTGGAGTCTTGTGTATTCTATCTTAGTCTGTCGTCTCTGTGTACCTCGACCGTCTTCCATTCATTGGGTCTATTTATCTTCCCTTCCGGACGTATCCTACACTAGTACCTTACGACAGCAAACTTGCTAATTATGAAAATTGCTTGTAAAATATGAATTTATATGTTTATTTTAAAAGTAATACCCTTAAAACCTAGCTTAAAATCCAAACGCGTATGGTTACCTTAATAAAAACCCCTTAAAATGTAGCTAAAGGTTGCAGCTTTATCAAATTAAATCAATAATTCCATTACTATTCGGCAATCATGAACAGATCGATGCGCAAGAGTGACATTAAATGGCTGCCTACTGCAAAATCGATATCAAAATGCTTGTAAAATATGAATTTATATGTTTATTTTAAAAGTAATACCCTTAAAACCTAGCTGGAGTCTTGTGTATTCTATCTTAGTCTGTCGTCTCTGTGTACCTCGACCGTCTTCCATTCATTGGGTCTATTTATCTTCCCTTCCGGACGTATCCTACACTAGTACCTTACGACAGCAAACTTGCTAATTATGAAAATTGCTTGTAAAATATGAATTTATATGTTTATTTTAAAAGTAATACCCTTAAAACCTAGCTTAAAATCCAAACGCGTATGGTTACCTTAATAAAAACCCCTTAAAATGTAGCTAAAGGTTGCAGCTTTATCAAATTAAATCAATAATTCCATTACTATTCGGCAATCATGAACAGATCGATGCGCAAGAGTGACATTAAATGGCTGCCTACTGCAAAATCGATATCAAAATGCTTGTAAAATATGAATTTATATGTTTATTTTAAAAGTAATACCCTTAAAACCTAGCTGGAGTCTTGTGTATTCTATCTTAGTCTGTCGTCTCTGTGTACCTCGACCGTCTTCCATTCATTGGGTCTATTTATCTTCCCTTCCGGACGTATCCTACACTAGTACCTTACGACAGCAAACTTGCTAATTGTGAAAATTTAGCTAAAGGTTGCAGTTTTATCAAATTAAATCAATAATTCCATTACTATTCGGCAATCATGAACAGATCGATGCGCAAGAGTGACATTAAATGGCTGCCTACTGCAAAATCGATATCAAAATGCTTGTAAAATATGAATTTATATGTTTATTTTAAAAGTAATACCCTTAAAACCTAGCTTAAAATCCAAACGCGTATGGTTACCTTAATAAAAACCCCTTAAAATGTAGCTAAAGGTTGCAGCTTTATCAAATTAAATCAATAATTCCATTACTATTCGGCAATCATGAACAGATCGATGCGCAAGAGTGACATTAAATGGCTGCCTACTGCAAAATCGATATCAAAATGCTTGTAAAATATGAATTTATATGTTTATTTTAAAAGTAATACCCTTAAAACCTAGCTTAAAATCCAAACGCGTATGGTTACCTTAATAAAAACCCCTTAAAATGTAGCTAAAGGTTGCAGCTTTATCAAATTAAATCAATAATTCCATTACTATTCGGCAATCATGAACAGATCGATGCGCAAGAGTGACATTAAATGGCTGCCTACTGCAAAATCGATATCAAAATGCTTGTAAAATATGAATTTATATGTTTATTTTAAAAGTAATACCCTTAAAACCTAGCTGGAGTCTTGTGTATTCTATCTTAGTCTGTCGTCTCTGTGTACCTCGACCGTCTTCCATTCATTGGGTCTATTTATCTTCCCTTCCGGACGTATCCTACACTAGTACCTTACGACAGCAAACTTGCTAATTGTGAAAATTTAGCTAAAGGTTGCAGTTTTATCAAATTAAATCAATAATTCCATTACTATTCGGCAATCATGAACAGATCGATGCGCAAGAGTGACATTAAATGGCTGCCTACTGCAAAATCGATATCAAAATGCTTGTAAAATATGAATTTATATGTTTATTTTAAAAGTAATACCCTTAAAACCTAGCTTAAAATCCAAACGCGTATGGTTACCTTAATAAAAACCCCTTAAAATGTAGCTAAAGGTTGCAGCTTTATCAAATTAAATCAATAATTCCATTACTATTCGGCAATCATGAACAGATCGATGCGCAAGAGTGACATTAAATGGCTGCCTACTGCAAAATCGATATCAAAATGCTTGTAAAATATGAATTTATATGTTTATTTTAAAAGTAATACCCTTAAAACCTAGCTTAAAATCCAAACGCGTATGGTTACCTTAATAAAAACCCCTTAAAATGTAGCTAAAGGTTGCAGCTTTATCAAATTAAATCAATAATTCCATTACTATTCGGCAATCATGAACAGATCGATGCGCAAGAGTGACATTAAATGGCTGCCTACTGCAAAATCGATATCAAAATGCTTGTAAAATATGAATTTATATGTTTATTTTAAAAGTAATACCCTTAAAACCTAGCTTAAAATCCAAACGCGTATGGTTACCTTAATAAAAACCCCTTAAAATGTAGCTAAAGGTTGCAGCTTTATCAAATTAAATCAATAATTCCATTACTATTCGGCAATCATGAACAGATCGATGCGCAAGAGTGACATTAAATGGCTGCCTACTGCAAAATCGATATCAAAATGCTTGTAAAATATGAATTTATATGTTTATTTTAAAAGTAATACCCTTAAAACCTAGCTTAAAATCCAAACGCGTATGGTTACCTTAATAAAAACCCCTTAAAATGTAGCTAAAGGTTGCAGCTTTATCAAATTAAATCAATAATTCCATTACTATTCGGCAATCATGAACAGATCGATGCGCAAGAGTGACATTAAATGGCTGCCTACTGCAAAATCGATATCAAAATGCTTGTAAAATATGAATTTATATGTTTATTTTAAAAGTAATACCCTTAAAACCTAGCTGGAGTCTTGTGTATTCTATCTTAGTCTGTCGTCTCTGTGTACCTCGACCGTCTTCCATTCATTGGGTCTATTTATCTTCCCTTCCGGACGTATCCTACACTAGTACCTTACGACAGCAAACTTGCTAATTGTGAAAATTTAGCTAAAGGTTGCAGTTTTATCAAATTAAATCAATAATTCCATTACTATTCGGCAATCATGAACAGATCGATGCGCAAGAGTGACATTAAATGGCTGCCTACTGCAAAATCGATATCAAAATGCTTGTAAAATATGAATTTATATGTTTATTTTAAAAGTAATACCCTTAAAACCTAGCTTAAAATCCAAACGCGTATGGTTACCTTAATAAAAACCCCTTAAAATGTAGCTAAAGGTTGCAGCTTTATCAAATTAAATCAATAATTCCATTACTATTCGGCAATCATGAACAGATCGATGCGCAAGAGTGACATTAAATGGCTGCCTACTGCAAAATCGATATCAAAATGCTTGTAAAATATGAATTTATATGTTTATTTTAAAAGTAATACCCTTAAAACCTAGCTTAAAATCCAAACGCGTATGGTTACCTTAATAAAAACCCCTTAAAATGTAGCTAAAGGTTGCAGCTTTATCAAATTAAATCAATAATTCCATTACTATTCGGCAATCATGAACAGATCGATGCGCAAGAGTGACATTAAATGGCTGCCTACTGCAAAATCGATATCAAAATGCTTGTAAAATATGAATTTATATGTTTATTTTAAAAGTAATACCCTTAAAACCTAGCTGGAGTCTTGTGTATTCTATCTTAGTCTGTCGTCTCTGTGTACCTCGACCGTCTTCCATTCATTGGGTCTATTTATCTTCCCTTCCGGACGTATCCTACACTAGTACCTTACGACAGCAAACTTGCTAATTGTGAAAATTTAGCTAAAGGTTGCAGTTTTATCAAATTAAATCAATAATTCCATTACTATTCGGCAATCATGAACAGATCGATGCGCAAGAGTGACATTAAATGGCTGCCTACTGCAAAATCGATATCAAAATGCTTGTAAAATATGAATTTATATGTTTATTTTAAAAGTAATACCCTTAAAACCTAGCTTAAAATCCAAACGCGTATGGTTACCTTAATAAAAACCCCTTAAAATGTAGCTAAAGGTTGCAGCTTTATCAAATTAAATCAATAATTCCATTACTATTCGGCAATCATGAACAGATCGATGCGCAAGAGTGACATTAAATGGCTGCCTACTGCAAAATCGATATCAAAATGCTTGTAAAATATGAATTTATATGTTTATTTTAAAAGTAATACCCTTAAAACCTAGCTTAAAATCCAAACGCGTATGGTTACCTTAATAAAAACCCCTTAAAATGTAGCTAAAGGTTGCAGCTTTATCAAATTAAATCAATAATTCCATTACTATTCGGCAATCATGAACAGATCGATGCGCAAGAGTGACATTAAATGGCTGCCTACTGCAAAATCGATATCAAAATGCTTGTAAAATATGAATTTATATGTTTATTTTAAAAGTAATACCCTTAAAACCTAGCTGGAGTCTTGTGTATTCTATCTTAGTCTGTCGTCTCTGTGTACCTCGACCGTCTTCCATTCATTGGGTCTATTTATCTTCCCTTCCGGACGTATCCTACACTAGTACCTTACGACAGCAAACTTGCTAATTGTGAAAATTTAGCTAAAGGTTGCAGTTTTATCAAATTAAATCAATAATTCCATTACTATTCGGCAATCATGAACAGATCGATGCGCAAGAGTGACATTAAATGGCTGCCTACTGCAAAATCGATATCAAAATGCTTGTAAAATATGAATTTATATGTTTATTTTAAAAGTAATACCCTTAAAACCTAGCTTAAAATCCAAACGCGTATGGTTACCTTAATAAAAACCCCTTAAAATGTAGCTAAAGGTTGCAGCTTTATCAAATTAAATCAATAATTCCATTACTATTCGGCAATCATGAACAGATCGATGCGCAAGAGTGACATTAAATGGCTGCCTACTGCAAAATCGATATCAAAATGCTTGTAAAATATGAATTTATATGTTTATTTTAAAAGTAATACCCTTAAAACCTAGCTTAAAATCCAAACGCGTATGGTTACCTTAATAAAAACCCCTTAAAATGTAGCTAAAGGTTGCAGCTTTATCAAATTAAATCAATAATTCCATTACTATTCGGCAATCATGAACAGATCGATGCGCAAGAGTGACATTAAATGGCTGCCTACTGCAAAATCGATATCAAAATGCTTGTAAAATATGAATTTATATGTTTATTTTAAAAGTAATACCCTTAAAACCTAGCTGGAGTCTTGTGTATTCTATCTTAGTCTGTCGTCTCTGTGTACCTCGACCGTCTTCCATTCATTGGGTCTATTTATCTTCCCTTCCGGACGTATCCTACACTAGTACCTTACGACAGCAAACTTGCTAATTGTGAAAATTTAGCTAAAGGTTGCAGTTTTATCAAATTAAATCAATAATTCCATTACTATTCGGCAATCATGAACAGATCGATGCGCAAGAGTGACATTAAATGGCTGCCTACTGCAAAATCGATATCAAAATGCTTGTAAAATATGAATTTATATGTTTATTTTAAAAGTAATACCCTTAAAACCTAGCTTAAAATCCAAACGCGTATGGTTACCTTAATAAAAACCCCTTAAAATGTAGCTAAAGGTTGCAGCTTTATCAAATTAAATCAATAATTCCATTACTATTCGGCAATCATGAACAGATCGATGCGCAAGAGTGACATTAAATGGCTGCCTACTGCAAAATCGATATCAAAATGCTTGTAAAATATGAATTTATATGTTTATTTTAAAAGTAATACCCTTAAAACCTAGCTGGAGTCTTGTGTATTCTATCTTAGTCTGTCGTCTCTGTGTACCTCGACCGTCTTCCATTCATTGGGTCTATTTATCTTCCCTTCCGGACGTATCCTACACTAGTACCTTACGACAGCAAACTTGCTAATTGTGAAAATTTAGCTAAAGGTTGCAGTTTTATCAAATTAAATCAATAATTCCATTACTATTCGGCAATCATGAACAGATCGATGCGCAAGAGTGACATTAAATGGCTGCCTACTGCAAAATCGATATCAAAATGCTTGTAAAATATGAATTTATATGTTTATTTTAAAAGTAATACCCTTAAAACCTAGCTTAAAATCCAAACGCGTATGGTTACCTTAATAAAAACCCCTTAAAATGTAGCTAAAGGTTGCAGCTTTATCAAATTAAATCAATAATTCCATTACTATTCGGCAATCATGAACAGATCGATGCGCAAGAGTGACATTAAATGGCTGCCTACTGCAAAATCGATATCAAAATGCTTGTAAAATATGAATTTATATGTTTATTTTAAAAGTAATACCCTTAAAACCTAGCTTAAAATCCAAACGCGTATGGTTACCTTAATAAAAACCCCTTAAAATGTAGCTAAAGGTTGCAGCTTTATCAAATTAAATCAATAATTCCATTACTATTCGGCAATCATGAACAGATCGATGCGCAAGAGTGACATTAAATGGCTGCCTACTGCAAAATCGATATCAAAATGCTTGTAAAATATGAATTTATATGTTTATTTTAAAAGTAATACCCTTAAAACCTAGCTGGAGTCTTGTGTATTCTATCTTAGTCTGTCGTCTCTGTGTACCTCGACCGTCTTCCATTCATTGGGTCTATTTATCTTCCCTTCCGGACGTATCCTACACTAGTACCTTACGACAGCAAACTTGCTAATTATGAAAATTGCTTGTAAAATATGAATTTATATGTTTATTTTAAAAGTAATACCCTTAAAACCTAGCTTAAAATCCAAACGCGTATGGTTACCTTAATAAAAACCCCTTAAAATGTAGCTAAAGGTTGCAGCTTTATCAAATTAAATCAATAATTCCATTACTATTCGGCAATCATGAACAGATCGATGCGCAAGAGTGACATTAAATGGCTGCCTACTGCAAAATCGATATCAAAATGCTTGTAAAATATGAATTTATATGTTTATTTTAAAAGTAATACCCTTAAAACCTAGCTGGAGTCTTGTGTATTCTATCTTAGTCTGTCGTCTCTGTGTACCTCGACCGTCTTCCATTCATTGGGTCTATTTATCTTCCCTTCCGGACGTATCCTACACTAGTACCTTACGACAGCAAACTTGCTAATTATGAAAATTGCTTGTAAAATATGAATTTATATGTTTATTTTAAAAGTAATACCCTTAAAACCTAGCTTAAAATCCAAACGCGTATGGTTACCTTAATAAAAACCCCTTAAAATGTAGCTAAAGGTTGCAGCTTTATCAAATTAAATCAATAATTCCATTACTATTCGGCAATCATGAACAGATCGATGCGCAAGAGTGACATTAAATGGCTGCCTACTGCAAAATCGATATCAAAATGCTTGTAAAATATGAATTTATATGTTTATTTTAAAAGTAATACCCTTAAAACCTAGCTGGAGTCTTGTGTATTCTATCTTAGTCTGTCGTCTCTGTGTACCTCGACCGTCTTCCATTCATTGGGTCTATTTATCTTCCCTTCCGGACGTATCCTACACTAGTACCTTACGACAGCAAACTTGCTAATTATGAAAATTGCTTGTAAAATATGAATTTATATGTTTATTTTAAAAGTAATACCCTTAAAACCTAGCTTAAAATCCAAACGCGTATGGTTACCTTAATAAAAACCCCTTAAAATGTAGCTAAAGGTTGCAGCTTTATCAAATTAAATCAATAATTCCATTACTATTCGGCAATCATGAACAGATCGATGCGCAAGAGTGACATTAAATGGCTGCCTACTGCAAAATCGATATCAAAATGCTTGTAAAATATGAATTTATATGTTTATTTTAAAAGTAATACCCTTAAAACCTAGCTGGAGTCTTGTGTATTCTATCTTAGTCTGTCGTCTCTGTGTACCTCGACCGTCTTCCATTCATTGGGTCTATTTATCTTCCCTTCCGGACGTATCCTACACTAGTACCTTACGACAGCAAACTTGCTAATTATGAAAATTGCTTGTAAAATATGAATTTATATGTTTATTTTAAAAGTAATACCCTTAAAACCTAGCTTAAAATCCAAACGCGTATGGTTACCTTAATAAAAACCCCTTAAAATGTAGCTAAAGGTTGCAGCTTTATCAAATTAAATCAATAATTCCATTACTATTCGGCAATCATGAACAGATCGATGCGCAAGAGTGACATTAAATGGCTGCCTACTGCAAAATCGATATCAAAATGCTTGTAAAATATGAATTTATATGTTTATTTTAAAAGTAATACCCTTAAAACCTAGCTGGAGTCTTGTGTATTCTATCTTAGTCTGTCGTCTCTGTGTACCTCGACCGTCTTCCATTCATTGGGTCTATTTATCTTCCCTTCCGGACGTATCCTACACTAGTACCTTACGACAGCAAACTTGCTAATTATGAAAATTTTGCCCACCCACCCTCCCAGGCACGAAGTGCTAAAGGGGACGTGTACGGCGCACGCACCGCGACAAACATGGTGGAGGAGGTGTGGATAGTTATATATATGTGACAGTTTTGCGAACACGTATCTGTGAATTGTGAATGCAACATGTATATGAGCCAGAAGCGTGTGAACGAAAATAAGTACCACCTGCTGCAATACTGCAACAGTATTACTCGGATATAAGCAGTTTTTGGGTGTAAATATGCGTTTTCTACAAACGAGGAGTGCTTAGTGCGTATAAACCGAAATCGATTTTGAAGCTACAATGCACTATTGGGTAATAATAACGCAATTTTTTGTTAATTGAGTACGCCTTATAATAAATATGAATTTTATATACTTTATTGACTATGGTGGGTTTTGGTTTAGGGTCATTGCATAAAAGGGGGGAATACTGTGCTGTGAAATGGGAAGGTTGGCTGCGATTAGTATCAGCTGGTAGCGTCATTTTACATGTGGGTTAGCAAAAAATCTATTACGAAGAGCAGGAAAAGACGAGCTTGTTTTTTATTTGGCATTGCTTTGTTTTTGATTGCGATATGTGTACCTTGTTTTTTTTTTATTGTGTAAGTTTTCGCATAAAGGTGCAACAGACTTTACGCACATGCAAAAGTTAATTTTAAAAATATGTTCAGCACTGAGTTGACAATTCATTATTGCAGCTGTACCTATTATTTTGGTAGTTATTTTAAAAATGTGAAGAAGTTTTCGTAATGTGTATTAATTTCCGAGTTTATTCACGCGATCAATTATGCATTTATACTGAATTGTGGTGCTACAATAACGTGTAATAGAAACAGAAATTATTTACAGAAATAAATTATTTCATACGCTGAAGTCAGCAGATATTCGGTTGCTTTTTCCTTCAGTTCATGTCTCATTGAGTTTGCCGTTTCTAGTGCAGCACGAAACAGTGATGGCAAGTTGAACTCTTTTCAAACGCAGAGGTGCAACTCAAGCAATGCAAACGTTAAGGCTTTGAGGGCAGTCAGCAAAAACTGATGTAAAATCATATTAAAACACGAGGCAACATACTTATGACGTTTTTCAGCAACAACGTTTTTTTGCAATCAATTTCCTATAAACGTACTACAGAATGAAAGCAAAAACAAACCAATTATTTTATTTGCAAATAAACATCGAACGCACCAGCAGCCCTTGCCCTGGCGTTTGTATGGCGAATGTTTTTTTGTACGAATGTTTTGTTCTTTAGTGGTTGGGATTGTAATACCGAGGTGCTCTTAGTTAATATATTGGTAATTTATTTATTGACTCTTTTTATGGAGCTTTTCATTATTAAAAAAAATGGAGATTAATAAGAAATAATTAAATAAATTTCATGTTGGATGCAGCTGAGGATTGAACCCGGGTCTCCTAGTGGCCCAAGCAATTTAACGCACTGATCAGCAAATCCGCGGCGGTCGCAATAAAAAATGGCAGTTGCCGACCGTGAAAGCGAAACTTTCTTGCTTACGGAGTCACTATGCACCGGCCAACGCGGCCCGACCAGTGACTACGTGACGTGCAACTCGGAGGAGAAATGATTTTCAGACCATTTTTTGCTTTTTCCAATCGTCCGATAGTGTACGGGTTTTTTACCCAAACATTCGCACAGCACCGGTTACCAGTCAATTGTTTGCATCTTAAAGTGCTAACTTTTCTTATTCGCTGTAAATATAGCATTGCAAATCAACTTGTTTTACTGGTCTTAGTAATTTTGATTGTAACGCGTACAAAAAAAAAGCAGAAATAAATTATTTCATACGCTGAAGTCAGCAGATATTCGGTTGCTTTTTCCTTCAGTTCATGTCTCATTGAGTTTGCCGTTTCTAGTGCAGCACAAAACAGTGATGGCAAGTTGAACTCTTTTCAAACGCAGAGCTGCAACTCAAGCAATGCAAACGTTAAGGCTTTGAGGGCAGTCAGCAAAAACTGATGTAAAATCCCTACAAACGGATGGTGATGGCCTTTCTGCAAAATCGATATCAATATGCTTGTAAAATATGAATTTATATGTTTATTTTAAAAGTAATACCCTTAAAACCTAGCTTAAAATCCAAACGCGTATGGTTACCTTAATAAAAACCCCTTAAAATGTAGCTAAAGGTTGTAGCTTTATCAAATTAAATCAATAATTCCATTACTATTCGGCAATCATGAACAGATCGATGCGCAAGAGTGACATTAAATGGCTGCCTACTGCAAAATCGATATCAAAATGCTTGTAAAATATGAATTTATATGTTTATTTTAAAAGTAATACCCTTAAAACCTAGCTTAAAATCCAAACGCGTATGGTTACCTTAATAAAAACCCCTTAAAATGTAGCTAAAGGTTGCAGCTTTATCAAATTAAATCAATAATTCCATTACTATTCGGCAATCATGAACAGATCGATGCGCAAGAGTGACATTAAATGGCTGCCTACTGCAAAATCGATATCAAAATGCTTGTAAAATATGAATTTATATGTTTATTTTAAAAGTAATACCCTTAAAACCTAGCTTAAAATCCAAACGCGTATGGTTACCTTAATAAAAACCCCTTAAAATGTAGCTAAAGGTTGCAGCTTTATCAAATTAAATCAATAATTCCATTACTATTCGGCAATCATGAACAGATCGATGCGCAAGAGTGACATTAAATGGCTGCCTACTGCAAAATCGATATCAAAATGCTTGTAAAATATGAATTTATATGTTTATTTTAAAAGTAATACCCTTAAAACCTAGCTTAAAATCCAAACGGGTATGGTTACCTTAATAAAAACCCCTTAAAATGTAGCTAAAGGTTGCAGCTTTATCAAATTAAATCAATAATTCCATTACTATTCGGCAATCATGAACAGATCGATGCGCAAGAGTGACATTAAATGGCTGCCTACTGCAAAATCGATATCAAAATGCTTGTACAAAATGCATGTAAATATGAATTTAATGTTTAGTTTTTAAAAGTAATACCCTTAAAACCTACCTTAGCTTAAAATCCAACGCGAGCCAAATGCTTGTAAAATATGAATTTATGTTTATTTTAAAAGTACCCCTACTTAAAATCCAAACGCGTATGGTTACCTTATAAAAACCCCTTAAAATGTACTAAAGGTTGCACTTTATCGGCTGCAGGTATCAAAATGCTTGTAAAATATGAATTTATATGTTTATTTTAAAAGTAATACCCTTAAAACCTACCTTAAAATCCAAACGCGTATGGTTACCTTAATAAAAACCCCTTAAAATGTAGCTAAAGGTTGCAGCTTTATCAAATTAAATCAATAATTCCATTACTATTCGGCAATCATGAACAGATCGATGCGCAAGAGTGACATTAAATGGCTGCCTACTGCAAAATCGATATCAAAATGCTTGTAAAATATGAATTTATATGTTTATTTTAAAAGTAATACCCTTAAAACCTAGCTTAAAATCCAAACGCGTATGGTTACCTTAATAAAAACCCCTTAAAATGTAGCTAAAGGTTGCAGCTTTATCAAATTAAATCAATAATTCCATTACTATTCGGCAATCATGAACAGATCGATGCGCAAGAGTGACATTAAATGGCTGCCTACTGCAAAATCGATATCAAAATGCTTGTAAAATATGAATTTATATGTTTATTTTAAAAGTAATACCCTTAAAACCTAGCTTAAAATCCAAACGCGTATGGTTACCTTAATAAAAACCCCTTAAAATGTAGCTAAAGGTTGCAGCTTTATCAAATTAAATCAATAATTCCATTACTATTCGGCAATCATGAACAGATCGATGCGCAAGAGTGACATTAAATGGCTGCCTACTGCAAAATCGATATCAAAATGCTTGTAAAATATGAATTTATATGTTTATTTTAAAAGTAATACCCTTAAAACCTAGCTTAAAATCCAAACGCGTATGGTTACCTTAATAAAAACCCCTTAAAATGTAGCTAAAGGTTGCAGCTTTATCAAATTAAATCAATAATTCCATTACTATTCGGCAATCATGAACAGATCGATGCGCAAGAGTGACATTAAATGGCTGCCTACTGCAAAATCGATATCAAAATGCTTGTAAAATATGAATTTATATGTTTATTTTAAAAGTAATACCCTTAAAACCTAGCTTAAAATCCAAACGCGTATGGTTACCTTAATAAAAACCCCTTAAAATGTAGCTAAAGGTTGTAGCTTTATCAAATTAAATCAATAATTCCATTACTATTCGGCAATCATGAACAGATCGATGCGCAAGAGTGACATTAAATGGCTGCCTACTGCAAAATCGATATCAAAATGCTTGTAAAATATGAATTTATATGTTTATTTTAAAAGTAATACCCTTAAAACCTAGCTTAAAATCCAAACGCGTATGGTTACCTTAATAAAAACCCCTTAAAATGTAGCTAAAGGTTGCAGCTTTATCAAATTAAATCAATAATGCCATTACTATTCGGCAATCATGAACAGATCGATGCGCAAGAGTGACATTAAATGGCTGCCTACTGCAAAATCGATATCAAAATGCTTGTAAAATATGAATTTATATGTTTATTTTAAAAGTAATACCCTTAAAACCTAGCTTAAAATCCAAACGCGTATGGTTACCTTAATAAAAACCCCTTAAAATGTAGCTAAAGGTTGCAGCTTTATCAAATTAAATCAATAATTCCATTACTATTCGGCAATCATGAACAGATCGATGCGCAAGAGTGACATTAAATGGCTGCCTACTGCAAAATCGATATCAAAATGCTTGTAAAATATGAATTTATATGTTTATTTTAAAAGTAATACCCTTAAAACCTAGCTTAAAATCCAAACGCGTATGGTTACCTTAATAAAAACCCCTTAAAATGTAGCTAAAGGTTGCAGCTTTATCAAATTAAATCAATAATTCCATTACTATTCGGCAATCATGAACAGATCGATGCGCAAGAGTGACATTAAATGGCTGCCTACTGCAAAATCGATATCAAAATGCTTGTAAAATATGAATTTATATGTTTATTTTAAAAGTAATACCCTTAAAACCTAGCTTAAAATCCAAACGCGTATGGTTACCTTAATAAAAACCCCTTAAAATGTAGCTAAAGGTTGCAGCTTTATCAAATTAAATCAATAATTCCATTACTATTCGGCAATCATGAACAGATCGATGCGCAAGAGTGACATTAAATGGCTGCCTACTGCAAAATCGATATCAAAATGCTTGTAAAATATGAATTTATATGTTTATTTTAAAAGTAATACCCTTAAAACCTAGCTTAAAATCCAAACGCGTATGGTTACCTTAATAAAAACCCCTTAAAATGTAGCTAAAGGTTGCAGCTTTATCAAATTAAATCAATAATTCCATTACTATTCGGCAATCATGAACAGATCGATGCGCAAGAGTGACATTAAATGGCTGCCTACTGCAAAATCGATATCAAAATGCTTGTAAAATATGAATTTATATGTTTATTTTAAAAGTAATACCCTTAAAACCTAGCTTAAAATCCAAACGCGTATGGTTACCTTAATAAAAACCCCTTAAAATGTAGCTAAAGGTTGCAGCTTTATCAAATTAAATCAATAATTCCATTACTATTCGGCAATCATGAACAGATCGATGCGCAAGAGTGACATTAAATGGCTGCCTACTGCAAAATCGATATCAAAATGCTTGTAAAATATGAATTTATATGTTTATTTTAAAAGTAATACCCTTAAAACCTAGCTTAAAATCCAAACGCGTATGGTTACCTTAATAAAAACCCCTTAAAATGTAGCTAAAGGTTGCAGCTTTATCAAATTAAATCAATAATTCCATTACTATTCGGCAATCATGAACAGATCGATGCGCAAGAGTGACATTAAATGGCTGCCTACTGCAAAATCGATATCAAAATGCTTGTAAAATATGAATTTATATGTTTATTTTAAAAGTAATACCCTTAAAACCTAGCTTAAAATCCAAACGCGTATGGTTACCTTAATAAAAACCCCTTAAAATGTAGCTAAAGGTTGCAGCTTTATCAAATTAAATCAATAATTCCATTACTATTCGGCAATCATGAACAGATCGATGCGCAAGAGTGACATTAAATGGCTGCCTACTGCAAAATCGATATCAAAATGCTTGTAAAATATGAATTTATATGTTTATTTTAAAAGTAATACCCTTAAAACCTAGCTTAAAATCCAAACGCGTATGGTTACCTTAATAAAAACCCCTTAAAATGTAGCTAAAGGTTGCAGCTTTATCAAATTAAATCAATAATTCCATTACTATTCGGCAATCATGAACAGATCGATGCGCAAGAGTGACATTAAATGGCTGCCTACTGCAAAATCGATATCAAAATGCTTGTAAAATATGAATTTATATGTTTATTTTAAAAGTAATACCCTTAAAACCTAGCTTAAAATCCAAACGCGTATGGTTACCTTAATAAAAACCCCTTAAAATGTAGCTAAAGGTTGCAGCTTTATCAAATTAAATCAATAATTCCATTACTATTCGGCAATCATGAACAGATCGATGCGCAAGAGTGACATTAAATGGCTGCCTACTGCAAAATCGATATCAAAATGCTTGTAAAATATGAATTTATATGTTTATTTTAAAAGTAATACCCTTAAAACCTAGCTTAAAATCCAAACGCGTATGGTTACCTTAATAAAAACCCCTTAAAATGTAGCTAAAGGTTGCAGCTTTATCAAATTAAATCAATAATTCCATTACTATTCGGCAATCATGAACAGATCGATGCGCAAGAGTGACATTAAATGGCTGCCTACTGCAAAATCGATATCAAAATGCTTGTAAAATATGAATTTATATGTTTATTTTAAAAGTAATACCCTTAAAACCTAGCTTAAAATCCAAACGCGTATGGTTACCTTAATAAAAACCCCTTAAAATGTAGCTAAAGGTTGCAGCTTTATCAAATTAAATCAATAATTCCATTACTATTCGGCAATCATGAACAGATCGATGCGCAAGAGTGACATTAAATGGCTGCCTACTGCAAAATCGATATCAAAATGCTTGTAAAATATGAATTTATATGTTTATTTTAAAAGTAATACCCTTAAAACCTAGCTTAAAATCCAAACGCGTATGGTTACCTTAATAAAAACCCCTTAAAATGTAGCTAAAGGTTGCAGCTTTATCAAATTAAATCAATAATTCCATTACTATTCGGCAATCATGAACAGATCGATGCGCAAGAGTGACATTAAATGGCTGCCTACTGCAAAATCGATATCAAAATGCTTGTAAAATATGAATTTATATGTTTATTTTAAAAGTAATACCCTTAAAACCTAGCTTAAAATCCAAACGCGTATGGTTACCTTAATAAAAACCCCTTAAAATGTAGCTAAAGGTTGCAGCTTTATCAAATTAAATCAATAATTCCATTACTATTCGGCAATCATGAACAGATCGATGCGCAAGAGTGACATTAAATGGCTGCCTACTGCAAAATCGATATCAAAATGCTTGTAAAATATGAATTTATATGTTTATTTTAAAAGTAATACCCTTAAAACCTAGCTTAAAATCCAAACGCGTATGGTTACCTTAATAAAAACCCCTTAAAATGTAGCTAAAGGTTGCAGCTTTATCAAATTAAATCAATAATTCCATTACTATTCGGCAATCATGAACAGATCGATGCGCAAGAGTGACATTAAATGGCTGCCTACTGCAAAATCGATATCAAAATGCTTGTAAAATATGAATTTATATGTTTATTTTAAAAGTAATACCCTTAAAACCTAGCTTAAAATCCAAACGCGTATGGTTACCTTAATAAAAACCCCTTAAAATGTAGCTAAAGGTTGCAGCTTTATCAAATTAAATCAATAATTCCATTACTATTCGGCAATCATGAACAGATCGATGCGCAAGAGTGACATTAAATGGCTGCCTACTGCAAAATCGATATCAAAATGCTTGTAAAATATGAATTTATATGTTTATTTTAAAAGTAATACCCTTAAAACCTAGCTTAAAATCCAAACGCGTATGGTTACCTTAATAAAAACCCCTTAAAATGTAGCTAAAGGTTGCAGCTTTATCAAATTAAATCAATAATTCCATTACTATTCGGCAATCATGAACAGATCGATGCGCAAGAGTGACATTAAATGGCTGCCTACTGCAAAATCGATATCAAAATGCTTGTAAAATATGAATTTATATGTTTATTTTAAAAGTAATACCCTTAAAACCTAGCTTAAAATCCAAACGCGTATGGTTACCTTAATAAAAACCCCTTAAAATGTAGCTAAAGGTTGCAGCTTTATCAAATTAAATCAATAATTCCATTACTATTCGGCAATCATGAACAGATCGATGCGCAAGAGTGACATTAAATGGCTGCCTACTGCAAAATCGATATCAAAATGCTTGTAAAATATGAATTTATATGTTTATTTTAAAAGTAATACCCTTAAAACCTAGCTTAAAATCCAAACGCGTATGGTTACCTTAATAAAAACCCCTTAAAATGTAGCTAAAGGTTGCAGCTTTATCAAATTAAATCAATAATTCCATTACTATTCGGCAATCATGAACAGATCGATGCGCAAGAGTGACATTAAATGGCTGCCTACTGCAAAATCGATATCAAAATGCTTGTAAAATATGAATTTATATGTTTATTTTAAAAGTAATACCCTTAAAACCTAGCTTAAAATCCAAACGCGTATGGTTACCTTAATAAAAACCCCTTAAAATGTAGCTAAAGGTTGCAGCTTTATCAAATTAAATCAATAATTCCATTACTATTCGGCAATCATGAACAGATCGATGCGCAAGAGTGACATTAAATGGCTGCCTACTGCAAAATCGATATCAAAATGCTTGTAAAATATGAATTTATATGTTTATTTTAAAAGTAATACCCTTAAAACCTAGCTTAAAATCCAAACGCGTATGGTTACCTTAATAAAAACCCCTTAAAATGTAGCTAAAGGTTGCAGCTTTATCAAATTAAATCAATAATTCCATTACTATTCGGCAATCATGAACAGATCGATGCGCAAGAGTGACATTAAATGGCTGCCTACTGCAAAATCGATATCAAAATGCTTGTAAAATATGAATTTATATGTTTATTTTAAAAGTAATACCCTTAAAACCTAGCTTAAAATCCAAACGCGTATGGTTACCTTAATAAAAACCCCTTAAAATGTAGCTAAAGGTTGCAGCTTTATCAAATTAAATCAATAATTCCATTACTATTCGGCAATCATGAACAGATCGATGCGCAAGAGTGACATTAAATGGCTGCCTACTGCAAAATCGATATCAAAATGCTTGTAAAATATGAATTTATATGTTTATTTTAAAAGTAATACCCTTAAAACCTAGCTTAAAATCCAAACGCGTATGGTTACCTTAATAAAAACCCCTTAAAATGTAGCTAAAGGTTGCAGCTTTATCAAATTAAATCAATAATTCCATTACTATTCGGCAATCATGAACAGATCGATGCGCAAGAGTGACATTAAATGGCTGCCTACTGCAAAATCGATATCAAAATGCTTGTAAAATATGAATTTATATGTTTATTTTAAAAGTAATACCCTTAAAACCTAGCTTAAAATCCAAACGCGTATGGTTACCTTAATAAAAACCCCTTAAAATGTAGCTAAAGGTTGCAGCTTTATCAAATTAAATCAATAATTCCATTACTATTCGGCAATCATGAACAGATCGATGAGCAAGAGTGACATTAAATGGCTGCCTACTGCAAAATCGATATCAAAATGCTTGTAAAATATGAATTTATATGTTTATTTTAAAAGTAATACCCTTAAAACCTAGCTTAAAATCCAAACGCGTATGGTTACCTTAATAAAAACCCCTTAAAATGTAGCTAAAGGTTGCAGCTTTATCAAATTAAATCAATAATTCCATTACTATTCGGCAATCATGAACAGATCGATGCGCAAGAGTGACATTAAATGGCTGCCTACTGCAAAATCGATATCAAAATGCTTGTAAAATATGAATTTATATGTTTATTTTAAAAGTAATACCCTTAAAACCTAGCTTAAAATCCAAACGCGTATGGTTACCTTAATAAAAACCCCTTAAAATGTAGCTAAAGGTTGCAGCTTTATCAAATTAAATCAATAATTCCATTACTATTCGGCAATCATGAACAGATCGATGCGCAAGAGTGACATTAAATGGCTGCCTACTGCAAAATCGATATCAAAATGCTTGTAAAATATGAATTTATATGTTTATTTTAAAAGTAATACCCTTAAAACCTAGCTTAAAATCCAAACGCGTATGGTTACCTTAATAAAAACCCCTTAAAATGTAGCTAAAGGTTGCAGCTTTATCAAATTAAATCAATAATTCCATTACTATTCGGCAATCATGAACAGATCGATGCGCAAGAGTGACATTAAATGGCTGCCTACTGCAAAATCGATATCAAAATGCTTGTAAAATATGAATTTATATGTTTATTTTAAAAGTAATACCCTTAAAACCTAGCTTAAAATCCAAACGCGTATGGTTACCTTAATAAAAACCCCTTAAAATGTAGCTAAAGGTTGCAGCTTTATCAAATTAAATCAATAATTCCATTACTATTCGGCAATCATGAACAGATCGATGCGCAAGAGTGACATTAAATGGCTGCCTACTGCAAAATCGATATCAAAATGCTTGTAAAATATGAATTTATATGTTTATTTTAAAAGTAATACCCTTAAAACCTAGCTTAAAATCCAAACGCGTATGGTTACCTTAATAAAAACCCCTTAAAATGTAGCTAAAGGTTGCAGCTTTATCAAATTAAATCAATAATTCCATTACTATTCGGCAATCATGAACAGATCGATGCGCAAGAGTGACATTAAATGGCTGCCTACTGCAAAATCGATATCAAAATGCTTGTAAAATATGAATTTATATGTTTATTTTAAAAGTAATACCCTTAAAACCTAGCTTAAAATCCAAACGCGTATGGTTACCTTAATAAAAACCCCTTAAAATGTAGCTAAAGGTTGCAGCTTTATCAAATTAAATCAATAATTCCATTACTATTCGGCAATCATGAACAGATCGATGCGCAAGAGTGACATTAAATGGCTGCCTACTGCAAAATCGATATCAAAATGCTTGTAAAATATGAATTTATATGTTTATTTTAAAAGTAATACCCTTAAAACCTAGCTTAAAATCCAAACGCGTATGGTTACCTTAATAAAAACCCCTTAAAATGTAGCTAAAGGTTGCAGCTTTATCAAATTAAATCAATAATTCCATTACTATTCGGCAATCATGAACAGATCGATGCGCAAGAGTGACATTAAATGGCTGCCTACTGCAAAATCGATATCAAAATGCTTGTAAAATATGAATTTATATGTTTATTTTAAAAGTAATACCCTTAAAACCTAGCTTAAAATCCAAACGCGTATGGTTACCTTAATAAAAACCCCTTAAAATGTAGCTAAAGGTTGCAGCTTTATCAAATTAAATCAATAATTCCATTACTATTCGGCAATCATGAACAGATCGATGCGCAAGAGTGACATTAAATGGCTGCCTACTGCAAAATCGATATCAAAATGCTTGTAAAATATGAATTTATATGTTTATTTTAAAAGTAATACCCTTAAAACCTAGCTTAAAATCCAAACGCGTATGGTTACCTTAATAAAAACCCCTTAAAATGTAGCTAAAGGTTGCAGCTTTATCAAATTAAATCAATAATTCCATTACTATTCGGCAATCATGAACAGATCGATGCGCAAGAGTGACATTAAATGGCTGCCTACTGCAAAATCGATATCAAAATGCTTGTAAAATATGAATTTATATGTTTATTTTAAAAGTAATACCCTTAAAACCTAGCTTAAAATCCAAACGCGTATGGTTACCTTAATAAAAACCCCTTAAAATGTAGCTAAAGGTTGCAGCTTTATCAAATTAAATCAATAATTCCATTACTATTCGGCAATCATGAACAGATCGATGCGCAAGAGTGACATTAAATGGCTGCCTACTGCAAAATCGATATCAAAATGCTTGTAAAATATGAATTTATATGTTTATTTTAAAAGTAATACCCTTAAAACCTAGCTTAAAATCCAAACGCGTATGGTTACCTTAATAAAAACCCCTTAAAATGTAGCTAAAGGTTGCAGCTTTATCAAATTAAATCAATAATTCCATTACTATTCGGCAATCATGAACAGATCGATGCGCAAGAGTGACATTAAATGGCTGCCTACTGCAAAATCGATATCAAAATGCTTGTAAAATATGAATTTATATGTTTATTTTAAAAGTAATACCCTTAAAACCTAGCTTAAAATCCAAACGCGTATGGTTACCTTAATAAAAACCCCTTAAAATGTAGCTAAAGGTTGCAGCTTTATCAAATTAAATCAATAATTCCATTACTATTCGGCAATCATGAACAGATCGATGCGCAAGAGTGACATTAAATGGCTGCCTACTGCAAAATCGATATCAAAATGCTTGTAAAATATGAATTTATATGTTTATTTTAAAAGTAATACCCTTAAAACCTAGCTTAAAATCCAAACGCGTATGGTTACCTTAATAAAAACCCCTTAAAATGTAGCTAAAGGTTGCAGCTTTATCAAATTAAATCAATAATTCCATTACTATTCGGCAATCATGAACAGATCGATGCGCAAGAGTGACATTAAATGGCTGCCTACTGCAAAATCGATATCAAAATGCTTGTAAAATATGAATTTATATGTTTATTTTAAAAGTAATACCCTTAAAACCTAGCTTAAAATCCAAACGCGTATGGTTACCTTAATAAAAACCCCTTAAAATGTAGCTAAAGGTTGCAGCTTTATCAAATTAAATCAATAATTCCATTACTATTCGGCAATCATGAACAGATCGATGCGCAAGAGTGACATTAAATGGCTGCCTACTGCAAAATCGATATCAAAATGCTTGTAAAATATGAATTTATATGTTTATTTTAAAAGTAATACCCTTAAAACCTAGCTTAAAATCCAAACGCGTATGGTTACCTTAATAAAAACCCCTTAAAATGTAGCTAAAGGTTGCAGCTTTATCAAATTAAATCAATAATTCCATTACTATTCGGCAATCATGAACAGATCGATGCGCAAGAGTGACATTAAATGGCTGCCTACTGCAAAATCGATATCAAAATGCTTGTAAAATATGAATTTATATGTTTATTTTAAAAGTAATACCCTTAAAACCTAGCTTAAAATCCAAACGCGTATGGTTACCTTAATAAAAACCCCTTAAAATGTAGCTAAAGGTTGCAGCTTTATCAAATTAAATCAATAATTCCATTACTATTCGGCAATCATGAACAGATCGATGCGCAAGAGTGACATTAAATGGCTGCCTACTGCAAAATCGATATCAAAATGCTTGTAAAATATGAATTTATATGTTTATTTTAAAAGTAATACCCTTAAAACCTAGCTTAAAATCCAAACGCGTATGGTTACCTTAATAAAAACCCCTTAAAATGTAGCTAAAGGTTGCAGCTTTATCAAATTAAATCAATAATTCCATTACTATTCGGCAATCATGAACAGATCGATGCGCAAGAGTGACATTAAATGGCTGCCTACTGCAAAATCGATATCAAAATGCTTGTAAAATATGAATTTATATGTTTATTTTAAAAGTAATACCCTTAAAACCTAGCTTAAAATCCAAACGCGTATGGTTACCTTAATAAAAACCCCTTAAAATGTAGCTAAAGGTTGCAGCTTTATCAAATTAAATCAATAATTCCATTACTATTCGGCAATCATGAACAGATCGATGCGCAAGAGTGACATTAAATGGCTGCCTACTGCAAAATCGATATCAAAATGCTTGTAAAATATGAATTTATATGTTTATTTTAAAAGTAATACCCTTAAAACCTAGCTTAAAATCCAAACGCGTATGGTTACCTTAATAAAAACCCCTTAAAATGTAGCTAAAGGTTGTAGCTTTATCAAATTAAATCAATAATTCCATTACTATTCGGCAATCATGAACAGATCGATGCGCAAGAGTGACATTAAATGGCTGCCTACTGCAAAATCGATATCAAAATGCTTGTAAAATATGAATTTATATGTTTATTTTAAAAGTAATACCCTTAAAACCTAGCTTAAAATCCAAACGCGTATGGTTACCTTAATAAAAACCCCTTAAAATGTAGCTAAAGGTTGCAGCTTTATCAAATTAAATCAATAATTCCATTACTATTCGGCAATCATGAACAGATCGATGCGCAAGAGTGACATTAAATGGCTGCCTACTGCAAAATCGATATCAAAATGCTTGTAAAATATGAATTTATATGTTTATTTTAAAAGTAATACCCTTAAAACCTAGCTTAAAATCCAAACGGGTATGGTTACCTTAATAAAAACCCCTTAAAATGTAGCTAAAGGTTGCAGCTTTATCAAATTAAATCAATAATTCCATTACTATTCGGCAATCATGAACAGATCGATGCGCAAGAGTGACATTAAATGGCTGCCTACTGCAAAATCGATATCAAAATGCTTGTAAAATATGAATTTATATGTTTATTTTAAAAGTAATACCCTTAAAACCTAGCTTAAAATCCAAACGCGTATGGTTACCTTAATAAAAACCCCTTAAAATGTAGCTAAAGGTTGCAGCTTTATCAAATTAAATCAATAATTCCATTACTATTCGGCAATCATGAACAGATCGATGCGCAAGAGTGACATTAAATGGCTGCCTACTGCAAAATCGATATCAAAATGCTTGTAAAATATGAATTTATATGTTTATTTTAAAAGTAATACCCTTAAAACCTAGCTTAAAATCCAAACGCGTATGGTTACCTTAATAAAAACCCCTTAAAATGTAGCTAAAGGTTGCAGCTTTATCAAATTAAATCAATAATTCCATTACTATTCGGCAATCATGAACAGATCGATGCGCAAGAGTGACATTAAATGGCTGCCTACTGCAAAATCGATATCAAAATGCTTGTAAAATATGAATTTATATGTTTATTTTAAAAGTAATACCCTTAAAACCTAGCTTAAAATCCAAACGCGTATGGTTACCTTAATAAAAACCCCTTAAAATGTAGCTAAATGTTGCAGCTTTATCAAATTAAATCAATAATTCCATTACTATTCGGCAATCATGAACAGATCGATGCGCAAGAGTGACATTAAATGGCTGCCTACTGCAAAATCGATATCAAAATGCTTGTAAAATATGAATTTATATGTTTATTTTAAAAGTAATACCCTTAAAACCTAGCTTAAAATCCAAACGCGTATGGTTACCTTAATAAAAACCCCTTAAAATGTAGCTAAAGGTTGCAGCTTTATCAAATTAAATCAATAATTCCATTACTATTCGGCAATCATGAACAGATCGATGCGCAAGAGTGACATTAAATGGCTGCCTACTGCAAAATCGATATCAAAATGCTTGTAAAATATGAATTTATATGTTTATTTTAAAAGTAATACCCTTAAAACCTAGCTTAAAATCCAAACGCGTATGGTTACCTTAATAAAAACCCCTTAAAATGTAGCTAAAGGTTGCAGCTTTATCAAATTAAATCAATAATTCCATTACTATTCGGCAATCATGAACAGATCGATGCGCAAGAGTGACATTAAATGGCTGCCTACTGCAAAATCGATATCAAAATGCTTGTAAAATATGAATTTATATGTTTATTTTAAAAGTAATACCCTTAAAACCTAGCTTAAAATCCAAACGCGTATGGTTACCTTAATAAAAACCCCTTAAAATGTAGCTAAAGGTTGCAGCTTTATCAAATTAAATCAATAATTCCATTACTATTCGGCAATCATGAACAGATCGATGCGCAAGAGTGACATTAAATGGCTGCCTACTGCAAAATCGATATCAAAATGCTTGTAAAATATGAATTTATATGTTTATTTTAAAAGTAATACCCTTAAAACCTAGCTGGAGTCTTGTGTATTCTATCTTAGTCTGTCGTCTCTGTGTACCTCGACCGTCTTCCATTCATTGGGTCTATTTATCTTCCCTCCGGACGTATCCTACACTAGTACCTTACGACAGCAAACTTGCTAATTATGAAAATTGCTTGTAAAATATGAATTTATATGTTTATTTTAAAAGTAATACCCTTAAAACCTAGCTTAAAATCCAAACGCGTATGGTTACCTTAATAAAAACCCCTTAAAATGTAGCTAAAGGTTGCAGCTTTATCAAATTAAATCAATAATTCCATTACTATTCGGCAATCATGAACAGATCGATGCGCAAGAGTGACATTAAATGGCTGCCTACTGCAAAATCGATATCAAAATGCTTGTAAAATATGAATTTATATGTTTATTTTAAAAGTAATACCCTTAAAACCTAGCTGGAGTCTTGTGTATTCTATCTTAGTCTGTCGTCTCTGTGTACCTCGACCGTCTTCCATTCATTGGGTCTATTTATCTTCCCTTCCGGACGTATCCTACACTAGTACCTTACGACAGCAAACTTGCTAATTATGAAAATTGCTTGTAAAATATGAATTTATATGTTTATTTTAAAAGTAATACCCTTAAAACCTAGCTTAAAATCCAAACGCGTATGGTTACCTTAATAAAAACCCCTTAAAATGTAGCTAAAGGTTGCAGCTTTATCAAATTAAATCAATAATTCCATTACTATTCGGCAATCATGAACAGATCGATGCGCAAGAGTGACATTAAATGGCTGCCTACTGCAAAATCGATATCAAAATGCTTGTAAAATATGAATTTATATGTTTATTTTAAAAGTAATACCCTTAAAACCTAGCTGGAGTCTTGTGTATTCTATCTTAGTCTGTCGTCTCTGTGTACCTCGACCGTCTTCCATTCATTGGGTCTATTTATCTTCCCTTCCGGACGTATCCTACACTAGTACCTTACGACAGCAAACTTGCTAATTATGAAAATTGCTTGTAAAATATGAATTTATATGTTTATTTTAAAAGTAATACCCTTAAAACCTAGCTTAAAATCCAAACGCGTATGGTTACCTTAATAAAAACCCCTTAAAATGTAGCTAAAGGTTGCAGCTTTATCAAATTAAATCAATAATTCCATTACTATTCGGCAATCATGAACAGATCGATGCGCAAGAGTGACATTAAATGGCTGCCTACTGCAAAATCGATATCAAAATGCTTGTAAAATATGAATTTATATGTTTATTTTAAAAGTAATACCCTTAAAACCTAGCTGGAGTCTTGTGTATTCTATCTTAGTCTGTCGTCTCTGTGTACCTCGACCGTCTTCCATTCATTGGGTCTATTTATCTTCCCTTCCGGACGTATCCTACACTAGTACCTTACGACAGCAAACTTGCTAATTATGAAAATTGCTTGTAAAATATGAATTTATATGTTTATTTTAAAAGTAATACCCTTAAAACCTAGCTTAAAATCCAAACGCGTATGGTTACCTTAATAAAAACCCCTTAAAATGTAGCTAAAGGTTGCAGCTTTATCAAATTAAATCAATAATTCCATTACTATTCGGCAATCATGAACAGATCGATGCGCAAGAGTGACATTAAATGGCTGCCTACTGCAAAATCGATATCAAAATGCTTGTAAAATATGAATTTATATGTTTATTTTAAAAGTAATACCCTTAAAACCTAGCTTAAAATCCAAACGCGTATGGTTACCTTAATAAAAACCCCTTAAAATGTAGCTAAAGGTTGCAGCTTTATCAAATTAAATCAATAATTCCATTACTATTCGGCAATCATGAACAGATCGATGCGCAAGAGTGACATTAAATGGCTGCCTACTGCAAAATCGATATCAAAATGCTTGTAAAATATGAATTTATATGTTTATTTTAAAAGTAATACCCTTAAAACCTAGCTTAAAATCCAAACGCGTATGGTTACCTTAATAAAAACCCCTTAAAATGTAGCTAAAGGTTGCAGCTTTATCAAATTAAATCAATAATTCCATTACTATTCGGCAATCATGAACAGATCGATGCGCAAGAGTGACATTAAATGGCTGCCTACTGCAAAATCGATATCAAAATGCTTGTAAAATATGAATTTATATGTTTATTTTAAAAGTAATACCCTTAAAACCTAGCTGGAGTCTTGTGTATTCTATCTTAGTCTGTCGTCTCTGTGTACCTCGACCGTCTTCCATTCATTGGGTCTATTTATCTTCCCTCCGGACGTATCCTACACTAGTACCTTACGACAGCAAACTTGCTAATTATGAAAATTGCTTGTAAAATATGAATTTATATGTTTATTTTAAAAGTAATACCCTTAAAACCTAGCTTAAAATCCAAACGCGTATGGTTACCTTAATAAAAACCCCTTAAAATGTAGCTAAAGGTTGCAGCTTTATCAAATTAAATCAATAATTCCATTACTATTCGGCAATCATGAACAGATCGATGCGCAAGAGTGACATTAAATGGCTGCCTACTGCAAAATCGATATCAAAATGCTTGTAAAATATGAATTTATATGTTTATTTTAAAAGTAATACCCTTAAAACCTAGCTGGAGTCTTGTGTATTCTATCTTAGTCTGTCGTCTCTGTGTACCTCGACCGTCTTCCATTCATTGGGTCTATTTATCTTCCCTTCCGGACGTATCCTACACTAGTACCTTACGACAGCAAACTTGCTAATTATGAAAATTGCTTGTAAAATATGAATTTATATGTTTATTTTAAAAGTAATACCCTTAAAACCTAGCTTAAAATCCAAACGCGTATGGTTACCTTAATAAAAACCCCTTAAAATGTAGCTAAAGGTTGCAGCTTTATCAAATTAAATCAATAATTCCATTACTATTCGGCAATCATGAACAGATCGATGCGCAAGAGTGACATTAAATGGCTGCCTACTGCAAAATCGATATCAAAATGCTTGTAAAATATGAATTTATATGTTTATTTTAAAAGTAATACCCTTAAAACCTAGCTGGAGTCTTGTGTATTCTATCTTAGTCTGTCGTCTCTGTGTACCTCGACCGTCTTCCATTCATTGGGTCTATTTATCTTCCCTTCCGGACGTATCCTACACTAGTACCTTACGACAGCAAACTTGCTAATTATGAAAATTGCTTGTAAAATATGAATTTATATGTTTATTTTAAAAGTAATACCCTTAAAACCTAGCTTAAAATCCAAACGCGTATGGTTACCTTAATAAAAACCCCTTAAAATGTAGCTAAAGGTTGCAGCTTTATCAAATTAAATCAATAATTCCATTACTATTCGGCAATCATGAACAGATCGATGCGCAAGAGTGACATTAAATGGCTGCCTACTGCAAAATCGATATCAAAATGCTTGTAAAATATGAATTTATATGTTTATTTTAAAAGTAATACCCTTAAAACCTAGCTGGAGTCTTGTGTATTCTATCTTAGTCTGTCGTCTCTGTGTACCTCGACCGTCTTCCATTCATTGGGTCTATTTATCTTCCCTTCCGGACGTATCCTACACTAGTACCTTACGACAGCAAACTTGCTAATTATGAAAATTGCTTGTAAAATATGAATTTATATGTTTATTTTAAAAGTAATACCCTTAAAACCTAGCTTAAAATCCAAACGCGTATGGTTACCTTAATAAAAACCCCTTAAAATGTAGCTAAAGGTTGCAGCTTTATCAAATTAAATCAATAATTCCATTACTATTCGGCAATCATGAACAGATCGATGCGCAAGAGTGACATTAAATGGCTGCCTACTGCAAAATCGATATCAAAATGCTTGTAAAATATGAATTTATATGTTTATTTTAAAAGTAATACCCTTAAAACCTAGCTGGAGTCTTGTGTATTCTATCTTAGTCTGTCGTCTCTGTGTACCTCGACCGTCTTCCATTCATTGGGTCTATTTATCTTCCCTTCCGGACGTATCCTACACTAGTACCTTACGACAGCAAACTTGCTAATTATGAAAATTGCTTGTAAAATATGAATTTATATGTTTATTTTAAAAGTAATACCCTTAAAACCTAGCTTAAAATCCAAACGCGTATGGTTACCTTAATAAAAACCCCTTAAAATGTAGCTAAAGGTTGCAGCTTTATCAAATTAAATCAATAATTCCATTACTATTCGGCAATCATGAACAGATCGATGCGCAAGAGTGACATTAAATGGCTGCCTACTGCAAAATCGATATCAAAATGCTTGTAAAATATGAATTTATATGTTTATTTTAAAAGTAATACCCTTAAAACCTAGCTGGAGTCTTGTGTATTCTATCTTAGTCTGTCGTCTCTGTGTACCTCGACCGTCTTCCATTCATTGGGTCTATTTATCTTCCCTTCCGGACGTATCCTACACTAGTACCTTACGACAGCAAACTTGCTAATTGTGAAAATTTAGCTAAAGGTTGCAGTTTTATCAAATTAAATCAATAATTCCATTACTATTCGGCAATCATGAACAGATCGATGCGCAAGAGTGACATTAAATGGCTGCCTACTGCAAAATCGATATCAAAATGCTTGTAAAATATGAATTTATATGTTTATTTTAAAAGTAATACCCTTAAAACCTAGCTTAAAATCCAAACGCGTATGGTTACCTTAATAAAAACCCCTTAAAATGTAGCTAAAGGTTGCAGCTTTATCAAATTAAATCAATAATTCCATTACTATTCGGCAATCATGAACAGATCGATGCGCAAGAGTGACATTAAATGGCTGCCTACTGCAAAATCGATATCAAAATGCTTGTAAAATATGAATTTATATGTTTATTTTAAAAGTAATACCCTTAAAACCTAGCTTAAAATCCAAACGCGTATGGTTACCTTAATAAAAACCCCTTAAAATGTAGCTAAAGGTTGCAGCTTTATCAAATTAAATCAATAATTCCATTACTATTCGGCAATCATGAACAGATCGATGCGCAAGAGTGACATTAAATGGCTGCCTACTGCAAAATCGATATCAAAATGCTTGTAAAATATGAATTTATATGTTTATTTTAAAAGTAATACCCTTAAAACCTAGCTGGAGTCTTGTGTATTCTATCTTAGTCTGTCGTCTCTGTGTACCTCGACCGTCTTCCATTCATTGGGTCTATTTATCTTCCCTTCCGGACGTATCCTACACTAGTACCTTACGACAGCAAACTTGCTAATTGTGAAAATTTAGCTAAAGGTTGCAGTTTTATCAAATTAAATCAATAATTCCATTACTATTCGGCAATCATGAACAGATCGATGCGCAAGAGTGACATTAAATGGCTGCCTACTGCAAAATCGATATCAAAATGCTTGTAAAATATGAATTTATATGTTTATTTTAAAAGTAATACCCTTAAAACCTAGCTTAAAATCCAAACGCGTATGGTTACCTTAATAAAAACCCCTTAAAATGTAGCTAAAGGTTGCAGCTTTATCAAATTAAATCAATAATTCCATTACTATTCGGCAATCATGAACAGATCGATGCGCAAGAGTGACATTAAATGGCTGCCTACTGCAAAATCGATATCAAAATGCTTGTAAAATATGAATTTATATGTTTATTTTAAAAGTAATACCCTTAAAACCTAGCTTAAAATCCAAACGCGTATGGTTACCTTAATAAAAACCCCTTAAAATGTAGCTAAAGGTTGCAGCTTTATCAAATTAAATCAATAATTCCATTACTATTCGGCAATCATGAACAGATCGATGCGCAAGAGTGACATTAAATGGCTGCCTACTGCAAAATCGATATCAAAATGCTTGTAAAATATGAATTTATATGTTTATTTTAAAAGTAATACCCTTAAAACCTAGCTTAAAATCCAAACGCGTATGGTTACCTTAATAAAAACCCCTTAAAATGTAGCTAAAGGTTGCAGCTTTATCAAATTAAATCAATAATTCCATTACTATTCGGCAATCATGAACAGATCGATGCGCAAGAGTGACATTAAATGGCTGCCTACTGCAAAATCGATATCAAAATGCTTGTAAAATATGAATTTATATGTTTATTTTAAAAGTAATACCCTTAAAACCTAGCTTAAAATCCAAACGCGTATGGTTACCTTAATAAAAACCCCTTAAAATGTAGCTAAAGGTTGCAGCTTTATCAAATTAAATCAATAATTCCATTACTATTCGGCAATCATGAACAGATCGATGCGCAAGAGTGACATTAAATGGCTGCCTACTGCAAAATCGATATCAAAATGCTTGTAAAATATGAATTTATATGTTTATTTTAAAAGTAATACCCTTAAAACCTAGCTGGAGTCTTGTGTATTCTATCTTAGTCTGTCGTCTCTGTGTACCTCGACCGTCTTCCATTCATTGGGTCTATTTATCTTCCCTTCCGGACGTATCCTACACTAGTACCTTACGACAGCAAACTTGCTAATTGTGAAAATTTAGCTAAAGGTTGCAGTTTTATCAAATTAAATCAATAATTCCATTACTATTCGGCAATCATGAACAGATCGATGCGCAAGAGTGACATTAAATGGCTGCCTACTGCAAAATCGATATCAAAATGCTTGTAAAATATGAATTTATATGTTTATTTTAAAAGTAATACCCTTAAAACCTAGCTTAAAATCCAAACGCGTATGGTTACCTTAATAAAAACCCCTTAAAATGTAGCTAAAGGTTGCAGCTTTATCAAATTAAATCAATAATTCCATTACTATTCGGCAATCATGAACAGATCGATGCGCAAGAGTGACATTAAATGGCTGCCTACTGCAAAATCGATATCAAAATGCTTGTAAAATATGAATTTATATGTTTATTTTAAAAGTAATACCCTTAAAACCTAGCTTAAAATCCAAACGCGTATGGTTACCTTAATAAAAACCCCTTAAAATGTAGCTAAAGGTTGCAGCTTTATCAAATTAAATCAATAATTCCATTACTATTCGGCAATCATGAACAGATCGATGCGCAAGAGTGACATTAAATGGCTGCCTACTGCAAAATCGATATCAAAATGCTTGTAAAATATGAATTTATATGTTTATTTTAAAAGTAATACCCTTAAAACCTAGCTGGAGTCTTGTGTATTCTATCTTAGTCTGTCGTCTCTGTGTACCTCGACCGTCTTCCATTCATTGGGTCTATTTATCTTCCCTTCCGGACGTATCCTACACTAGTACCTTACGACAGCAAACTTGCTAATTGTGAAAATTTAGCTAAAGGTTGCAGTTTTATCAAATTAAATCAATAATTCCATTACTATTCGGCAATCATGAACAGATCGATGCGCAAGAGTGACATTAAATGGCTGCCTACTGCAAAATCGATATCAAAATGCTTGTAAAATATGAATTTATATGTTTATTTTAAAAGTAATACCCTTAAAACCTAGCTTAAAATCCAAACGCGTATGGTTACCTTAATAAAAACCCCTTAAAATGTAGCTAAAGGTTGCAGCTTTATCAAATTAAATCAATAATTCCATTACTATTCGGCAATCATGAACAGATCGATGCGCAAGAGTGACATTAAATGGCTGCCTACTGCAAAATCGATATCAAAATGCTTGTAAAATATGAATTTATATGTTTATTTTAAAAGTAATACCCTTAAAACCTAGCTTAAAATCCAAACGCGTATGGTTACCTTAATAAAAACCCCTTAAAATGTAGCTAAAGGTTGCAGCTTTATCAAATTAAATCAATAATTCCATTACTATTCGGCAATCATGAACAGATCGATGCGCAAGAGTGACATTAAATGGCTGCCTACTGCAAAATCGATATCAAAATGCTTGTAAAATATGAATTTATATGTTTATTTTAAAAGTAATACCCTTAAAACCTAGCTGGAGTCTTGTGTATTCTATCTTAGTCTGTCGTCTCTGTGTACCTCGACCGTCTTCCATTCATTGGGTCTATTTATCTTCCCTTCCGGACGTATCCTACACTAGTACCTTACGACAGCAAACTTGCTAATTGTGAAAATTTAGCTAAAGGTTGCAGTTTTATCAAATTAAATCAATAATTCCATTACTATTCGGCAATCATGAACAGATCGATGCGCAAGAGTGACATTAAATGGCTGCCTACTGCAAAATCGATATCAAAATGCTTGTAAAATATGAATTTATATGTTTATTTTAAAAGTAATACCCTTAAAACCTAGCTTAAAATCCAAACGCGTATGGTTACCTTAATAAAAACCCCTTAAAATGTAGCTAAAGGTTGCAGCTTTATCAAATTAAATCAATAATTCCATTACTATTCGGCAATCATGAACAGATCGATGCGCAAGAGTGACATTAAATGGCTGCCTACTGCAAAATCGATATCAAAATGCTTGTAAAATATGAATTTATATGTTTATTTTAAAAGTAATACCCTTAAAACCTAGCTTAAAATCCAAACGCGTATGGTTACCTTAATAAAAACCCCTTAAAATGTAGCTAAAGGTTGCAGCTTTATCAAATTAAATCAATAATTCCATTACTATTCGGCAATCATGAACAGATCGATGCGCAAGAGTGACATTAAATGGCTGCCTACTGCAAAATCGATATCAAAATGCTTGTAAAATATGAATTTATATGTTTATTTTAAAAGTAATACCCTTAAAACCTAGCTGGAGTCTTGTGTATTCTATCTTAGTCTGTCGTCTCTGTGTACCTCGACCGTCTTCCATTCATTGGGTCTATTTATCTTCCCTTCCGGACGTATCCTACACTAGTACCTTACGACAGCAAACTTGCTAATTGTGAAAATTTAGCTAAAGGTTGCAGTTTTATCAAATTAAATCAATAATTCCATTACTATTCGGCAATCATGAACAGATCGATGCGCAAGAGTGACATTAAATGGCTGCCTACTGCAAAATCGATATCAAAATGCTTGTAAAATATGAATTTATATGTTTATTTTAAAAGTAATACCCTTAAAACCTAGCTTAAAATCCAAACGCGTATGGTTACCTTAATAAAAACCCCTTAAAATGTAGCTAAAGGTTGCAGCTTTATCAAATTAAATCAATAATTCCATTACTATTCGGCAATCATGAACAGATCGATGCGCAAGAGTGACATTAAATGGCTGCCTACTGCAAAATCGATATCAAAATGCTTGTAAAATATGAATTTATATGTTTATTTTAAAAGTAATACCCTTAAAACCTAGCTGGAGTCTTGTGTATTCTATCTTAGTCTGTCGTCTCTGTGTACCTCGACCGTCTTCCATTCATTGGGTCTATTTATCTTCCCTTCCGGACGTATCCTACACTAGTACCTTACGACAGCAAACTTGCTAATTGTGAAAATTTAGCTAAAGGTTGCAGTTTTATCAAATTAAATCAATAATTCCATTACTATTCGGCAATCATGAACAGATCGATGCGCAAGAGTGACATTAAATGGCTGCCTACTGCAAAATCGATATCAAAATGCTTGTAAAATATGAATTTATATGTTTATTTTAAAAGTAATACCCTTAAAACCTAGCTTAAAATCCAAACGCGTATGGTTACCTTAATAAAAACCCCTTAAAATGTAGCTAAAGGTTGCAGCTTTATCAAATTAAATCAATAATTCCATTACTATTCGGCAATCATGAACAGATCGATGCGCAAGAGTGACATTAAATGGCTGCCTACTGCAAAATCGATATCAAAATGCTTGTAAAATATGAATTTATATGTTTATTTTAAAAGTAATACCCTTAAAACCTAGCTTAAAATCCAAACGCGTATGGTTACCTTAATAAAAACCCCTTAAAATGTAGCTAAAGGTTGCAGCTTTATCAAATTAAATCAATAATTCCATTACTATTCGGCAATCATGAACAGATCGATGCGCAAGAGTGACATTAAATGGCTGCCTACTGCAAAATCGATATCAAAATGCTTGTAAAATATGAATTTATATGTTTATTTTAAAAGTAATACCCTTAAAACCTAGCTGGAGTCTTGTGTATTCTATCTTAGTCTGTCGTCTCTGTGTACCTCGACCGTCTTCCATTCATTGGGTCTATTTATCTTCCCTTCCGGACGTATCCTACACTAGTACCTTACGACAGCAAACTTGCTAATTATGAAAATTGCTTGTAAAATATGAATTTATATGTTTATTTTAAAAGTAATACCCTTAAAACCTAGCTTAAAATCCAAACGCGTATGGTTACCTTAATAAAAACCCCTTAAAATGTAGCTAAAGGTTGCAGCTTTATCAAATTAAATCAATAATTCCATTACTATTCGGCAATCATGAACAGATCGATGCGCAAGAGTGACATTAAATGGCTGCCTACTGCAAAATCGATATCAAAATGCTTGTAAAATATGAATTTATATGTTTATTTTAAAAGTAATACCCTTAAAACCTAGCTGGAGTCTTGTGTATTCTATCTTAGTCTGTCGTCTCTGTGTACCTCGACCGTCTTCCATTCATTGGGTCTATTTATCTTCCCTTCCGGACGTATCCTACACTAGTACCTTACGACAGCAAACTTGCTAATTATGAAAATTGCTTGTAAAATATGAATTTATATGTTTATTTTAAAAGTAATACCCTTAAAACCTAGCTTAAAATCCAAACGCGTATGGTTACCTTAATAAAAACCCCTTAAAATGTAGCTAAAGGTTGCAGCTTTATCAAATTAAATCAATAATTCCATTACTATTCGGCAATCATGAACAGATCGATGCGCAAGAGTGACATTAAATGGCTGCCTACTGCAAAATCGATATCAAAATGCTTGTAAAATATGAATTTATATGTTTATTTTAAAAGTAATACCCTTAAAACCTAGCTGGAGTCTTGTGTATTCTATCTTAGTCTGTCGTCTCTGTGTACCTCGACCGTCTTCCATTCATTGGGTCTATTTATCTTCCCTTCCGGACGTATCCTACACTAGTACCTTACGACAGCAAACTTGCTAATTATGAAAATTGCTTGTAAAATATGAATTTATATGTTTATTTTAAAAGTAATACCCTTAAAACCTAGCTTAAAATCCAAACGCGTATGGTTACCTTAATAAAAACCCCTTAAAATGTAGCTAAAGGTTGCAGCTTTATCAAATTAAATCAATAATTCCATTACTATTCGGCAATCATGAACAGATCGATGCGCAAGAGTGACATTAAATGGCTGCCTACTGCAAAATCGATATCAAAATGCTTGTAAAATATGAATTTATATGTTTATTTTAAAAGTAATACCCTTAAAACCTAGCTGGAGTCTTGTGTATTCTATCTTAGTCTGTCGTCTCTGTGTACCTCGACCGTCTTCCATTCATTGGGTCTATTTATCTTCCCTTCCGGACGTATCCTACACTAGTACCTTACGACAGCAAACTTGCTAATTATGAAAATTGCTTGTAAAATATGAATTTATATGTTTATTTTAAAAGTAATACCCTTAAAACCTAGCTTAAAATCCAAACGCGTATGGTTACCTTAATAAAAACCCCTTAAAATGTAGCTAAAGGTTGCAGCTTTATCAAATTAAATCAATAATTCCATTACTATTCGGCAATCATGAACAGATCGATGCGCAAGAGTGACATTAAATGGCTGCCTACTGCAAAATCGATATCAAAATGCTTGTAAAATATGAATTTATATGTTTATTTTAAAAGTAATACCCTTAAAACCTAGCTGGAGTCTTGTGTATTCTATCTTAGTCTGTCGTCTCTGTGTACCTCGACCGTCTTCCATTCATTGGGTCTATTTATCTTCCCTTCCGGACGTATCCTACACTAGTACCTTACGACAGCAAACTTGCTAATTATGAAAATTTTGCCCACCCACCCTCCCAGGCACGAAGTGCTAAAGGGGACGTGTACGGCGCACGCACCGCGACAAACATGGTGGAGGAGGTGTGGATAGTTATATATATGTGACAGTTTTGCGAACACGTATCTGTGAATTGTGAATGCAACATGTATATGAGCCAGAAGCGTGTGAACGAAAATAAGTACCACCTGCTGCAATACTGCAACAGTATTACTCGGATATAAGCAGTTTTTGGGTGTAAATATGCGTTTTCTACAAACGAGGAGTGCTTAGTGCGTATAAACCGAAATCGATTTTGAAGCTACAATGCACTATTGGGTAATAATAACGCAATTTTTTGTTAATTGAGTACGCCTTATAATAAATATGAATTTTATATACTTTATTGACTATGGTGGGTTTTGGTTTAGGGTCATTGCATAAAAGGGGGGAATACTGTGCTGTGAAATGGGAAGGTTGGCTGCGATTAGTATCAGCTGGTAGCGTCATTTTACATGTGGGTTAGCAAAAAATCTATTACGAAGAGCAGGAAAAGACGAGCTTGTTTTTTATTTGGCATTGCTTTGTTTTTGATTGCGATATGTGTACCTTGTTTTTTTTTTATTGTGTAAGTTTTCGCATAAAGGTGCAACAGACTTTACGCACATGCAAAAGTTAATTTTAAAAATATGTTCAGCACTGAGTTGACAATTCATTATTGCAGCTGTACCTATTATTTTGGTAGTTATTTTAAAAATGTGAAGAAGTTTTCGTAATGTGTATTAATTTCCGAGTTTATTCACGCGATCAATTATGCATTTATACTGAATTGTGGTGCTACAATAACGTGTAATAGAAACAGAAATTATTTACAGAAATAAATTATTTCATACGCTGAAGTCAGCAGATATTCGGTTGCTTTTTCCTTCAGTTCATGTCTCATTGAGTTTGCCGTTTCTAGTGCAGCACGAAACAGTGATGGCAAGTTGAACTCTTTTCAAACGCAGAGGTGCAACTCAAGCAATGCAAACGTTAAGGCTTTGAGGGCAGTCAGCAAAAACTGATGTAAAATCATATTAAAACACGAGGCAACATACTTATGACGTTTTTCAGCAACAACGTTTTTTTGCAATCAATTTCCTATAAACGTACTACAGAATGAAAGCAAAAACAAACCAATTATTTTATTTGCAAATAAACATCGAACGCACCAGCAGCCCTTGCCCTGGCGTTTGTATGGCGAATGTTTTTTTGTACGAATGTTTTGTTCTTTAGTGGTTGGGATTGTAATACCGAGGTGCTCTTAGTTAATATATTGGTAATTTATTTATTGACTCTTTTTATGGAGCTTTTCATTATTAAAAAAAATGGAGATTAATAAGAAATAATTAAATAAATTTCATGTTGGATGCAGCTGAGGATTGAACCCGGGTCTCCTAGTGGCCCAAGCAATTTAACGCACTGATCAGCAAATCCGCGGCGGTCGCAATAAAAAATGGCAGTTGCCGACCGTGAAAGCGAAACTTTCTTGCTTACGGAGTCACTATGCACCGGCCAACGCGGCCCGACCAGTGACTACGTGACGTGCAACTCGGAGGAGAAATGATTTTCAGACCATTTTTTGCTTTTTCCAATCGTCCGATAGTGTACGGGTTTTTTACCCAAACATTCGCACAGCACCGGTTACCAGTCAATTGTTTGCATCTTAAAGTGCTAACTTTTCTTATTCGCTGTAAATATAGCATTGCAAATCAACTTGTTTTACTGGTCTTAGTAATTTTGATTGTAACGCGTACAAAAAAAAAGCAGAAATAAATTATTTCATACGCTGAAGTCAGCAGATATTCGGTTGCTTTTTCCTTCAGTTCATGTCTCATTGAGTTTGCCGTTTCTAGTGCAGCACAAAACAGTGATGGCAAGTTGAACTCTTTTCAAACGCAGAGCTGCAACTCAAGCAATGCAAACGTTAAGGCTTTGAGGGCAGTCAGCAAAAACTGATGTAAAATCCCTACAAACGGATGGTGATGGCCTTTCTGCAAAATCGATATCAATATGCTTGTAAAATATGAATTTATATGTTTATTTTAAAAGTAATACCCTTAAAACCTAGCTTAAAATCCAAACGCGTATGGTTACCTTAATAAAAACCCCTTAAAATGTAGCTAAAGGTTGTAGCTTTATCAAATTAAATCAATAATTCCATTACTATTCGGCAATCATGAACAGATCGATGCGCAAGAGTGACATTAAATGGCTGCCTACTGCAAAATCGATATCAAAATGCTTGTAAAATATGAATTTATATGTTTATTTTAAAAGTAATACCCTTAAAACCTAGCTTAAAATCCAAACGCGTATGGTTACCTTAATAAAAACCCCTTAAAATGTAGCTAAAGGTTGCAGCTTTATCAAATTAAATCAATAATTCCATTACTATTCGGCAATCATGAACAGATCGATGCGCAAGAGTGACATTAAATGGCTGCCTACTGCAAAATCGATATCAAAATGCTTGTAAAATATGAATTTATATGTTTATTTTAAAAGTAATACCCTTAAAACCTAGCTTAAAATCCAAACGCGTATGGTTACCTTAATAAAAACCCCTTAAAATGTAGCTAAAGGTTGCAGCTTTATCAAATTAAATCAATAATTCCATTACTATTCGGCAATCATGAACAGATCGATGCGCAAGAGTGACATTAAATGGCTGCCTACTGCAAAATCGATATCAAAATGCTTGTAAAATATGAATTTATATGTTTATTTTAAAAGTAATACCCTTAAAACCTAGCTTAAAATCCAAACGGGTATGGTTACCTTAATAAAAACCCCTTAAAATGTAGCTAAAGGTTGCAGCTTTATCAAATTAAATCAATAATTCCATTACTATTCGGCAATCATGAACAGATCGATGCGCAAGAGTGACATTAAATGGCTGCCTACTGCAAAATCGATATCAAAATGCTTGTAAAATATGAATTTATATGTTTATTTTAAAAGTAATACCCTTAAAACCTAGCTTAAAATCCAAACGCGTATGGTTACCTTAATAAAAACCCCTTAAAATGTAGCTAAAGGTTGCAGCTTTATCAAATTAAATCAATAATTCCATTACTATTCGGCAATCATGAACAGATCGATGCGCAAGAGTGACATTAAATGGCTGCCTACTGCAAAATCGATATCAAAATGCTTGTAAAATATGAATTTATATGTTTATTTTAAAAGTAATACCCTTAAAACCTACCTTAAAATCCAAACGCGTATGGTTACCTTAATAAAAACCCCTTAAAATGTAGCTAAAGGTTGCAGCTTTATCAAATTAAATCAATAATTCCATTACTATTCGGCAATCATGAACAGATCGATGCGCAAGAGTGACATTAAATGGCTGCCTACTGCAAAATCGATATCAAAATGCTTGTAAAATATGAATTTATATGTTTATTTTAAAAGTAATACCCTTAAAACCTAGCTTAAAATCCAAACGCGTATGGTTACCTTAATAAAAACCCCTTAAAATGTAGCTAAAGGTTGCAGCTTTATCAAATTAAATCAATAATTCCATTACTATTCGGCAATCATGAACAGATCGATGCGCAAGAGTGACATTAAATGGCTGCCTACTGCAAAATCGATATCAAAATGCTTGTAAAATATGAATTTATATGTTTATTTTAAAAGTAATACCCTTAAAACCTAGCTTAAAATCCAAACGCGTATGGTTACCTTAATAAAAACCCCTTAAAATGTAGCTAAAGGTTGCAGCTTTATCAAATTAAATCAATAATTCCATTACTATTCGGCAATCATGAACAGATCGATGCGCAAGAGTGACATTAAATGGCTGCCTACTGCAAAATCGATATCAAAATGCTTGTAAAATATGAATTTATATGTTTATTTTAAAAGTAATACCCTTAAAACCTAGCTTAAAATCCAAACGCGTATGGTTACCTTAATAAAAACCCCTTAAAATGTAGCTAAAGGTTGCAGCTTTATCAAATTAAATCAATAATTCCATTACTATTCGGCAATCATGAACAGATCGATGCGCAAGAGTGACATTAAATGGCTGCCTACTGCAAAATCGATATCAAAATGCTTGTAAAATATGAATTTATATGTTTATTTTAAAAGTAATACCCTTAAAACCTAGCTTAAAATCCAAACGCGTATGGTTACCTTAATAAAAACCCCTTAAAATGTAGCTAAAGGTTGTAGCTTTATCAAATTAAATCAATAATTCCATTACTATTCGGCAATCATGAACAGATCGATGCGCAAGAGTGACATTAAATGGCTGCCTACTGCAAAATCGATATCAAAATGCTTGTAAAATATGAATTTATATGTTTATTTTAAAAGTAATACCCTTAAAACCTAGCTTAAAATCCAAACGCGTATGGTTACCTTAATAAAAACCCCTTAAAATGTAGCTAAAGGTTGCAGCTTTATCAAATTAAATCAATAATGCCATTACTATTCGGCAATCATGAACAGATCGATGCGCAAGAGTGACATTAAATGGCTGCCTACTGCAAAATCGATATCAAAATGCTTGTAAAATATGAATTTATATGTTTATTTTAAAAGTAATACCCTTAAAACCTAGCTTAAAATCCAAACGCGTATGGTTACCTTAATAAAAACCCCTTAAAATGTAGCTAAAGGTTGCAGCTTTATCAAATTAAATCAATAATTCCATTACTATTCGGCAATCATGAACAGATCGATGCGCAAGAGTGACATTAAATGGCTGCCTACTGCAAAATCGATATCAAAATGCTTGTAAAATATGAATTTATATGTTTATTTTAAAAGTAATACCCTTAAAACCTAGCTTAAAATCCAAACGCGTATGGTTACCTTAATAAAAACCCCTTAAAATGTAGCTAAAGGTTGCAGCTTTATCAAATTAAATCAATAATTCCATTACTATTCGGCAATCATGAACAGATCGATGCGCAAGAGTGACATTAAATGGCTGCCTACTGCAAAATCGATATCAAAATGCTTGTAAAATATGAATTTATATGTTTATTTTAAAAGTAATACCCTTAAAACCTAGCTTAAAATCCAAACGCGTATGGTTACCTTAATAAAAACCCCTTAAAATGTAGCTAAAGGTTGCAGCTTTATCAAATTAAATCAATAATTCCATTACTATTCGGCAATCATGAACAGATCGATGCGCAAGAGTGACATTAAATGGCTGCCTACTGCAAAATCGATATCAAAATGCTTGTAAAATATGAATTTATATGTTTATTTTAAAAGTAATACCCTTAAAACCTAGCTTAAAATCCAAACGCGTATGGTTACCTTAATAAAAACCCCTTAAAATGTAGCTAAAGGTTGCAGCTTTATCAAATTAAATCAATAATTCCATTACTATTCGGCAATCATGAACAGATCGATGCGCAAGAGTGACATTAAATGGCTGCCTACTGCAAAATCGATATCAAAATGCTTGTAAAATATGAATTTATATGTTTATTTTAAAAGTAATACCCTTAAAACCTAGCTTAAAATCCAAACGCGTATGGTTACCTTAATAAAAACCCCTTAAAATGTAGCTAAAGGTTGCAGCTTTATCAAATTAAATCAATAATTCCATTACTATTCGGCAATCATGAACAGATCGATGCGCAAGAGTGACATTAAATGGCTGCCTACTGCAAAATCGATATCAAAATGCTTGTAAAATATGAATTTATATGTTTATTTTAAAAGTAATACCCTTAAAACCTAGCTTAAAATCCAAACGCGTATGGTTACCTTAATAAAAACCCCTTAAAATGTAGCTAAAGGTTGCAGCTTTATCAAATTAAATCAATAATTCCATTACTATTCGGCAATCATGAACAGATCGATGCGCAAGAGTGACATTAAATGGCTGCCTACTGCAAAATCGATATCAAAATGCTTGTAAAATATGAATTTATATGTTTATTTTAAAAGTAATACCCTTAAAACCTAGCTTAAAATCCAAACGCGTATGGTTACCTTAATAAAAACCCCTTAAAATGTAGCTAAAGGTTGCAGCTTTATCAAATTAAATCAATAATTCCATTACTATTCGGCAATCATGAACAGATCGATGCGCAAGAGTGACATTAAATGGCTGCCTACTGCAAAATCGATATCAAAATGCTTGTAAAATATGAATTTATATGTTTATTTTAAAAGTAATACCCTTAAAACCTAGCTTAAAATCCAAACGCGTATGGTTACCTTAATAAAAACCCCTTAAAATGTAGCTAAAGGTTGCAGCTTTATCAAATTAAATCAATAATTCCATTACTATTCGGCAATCATGAACAGATCGATGCGCAAGAGTGACATTAAATGGCTGCCTACTGCAAAATCGATATCAAAATGCTTGTAAAATATGAATTTATATGTTTATTTTAAAAGTAATACCCTTAAAACCTAGCTTAAAATCCAAACGCGTATGGTTACCTTAATAAAAACCCCTTAAAATGTAGCTAAAGGTTGCAGCTTTATCAAATTAAATCAATAATTCCATTACTATTCGGCAATCATGAACAGATCGATGCGCAAGAGTGACATTAAATGGCTGCCTACTGCAAAATCGATATCAAAATGCTTGTAAAATATGAATTTATATGTTTATTTTAAAAGTAATACCCTTAAAACCTAGCTTAAAATCCAAACGCGTATGGTTACCTTAATAAAAACCCCTTAAAATGTAGCTAAAGGTTGCAGCTTTATCAAATTAAATCAATAATTCCATTACTATTCGGCAATCATGAACAGATCGATGCGCAAGAGTGACATTAAATGGCTGCCTACTGCAAAATCGATATCAAAATGCTTGTAAAATATGAATTTATATGTTTATTTTAAAAGTAATACCCTTAAAACCTAGCTTAAAATCCAAACGCGTATGGTTACCTTAATAAAAACCCCTTAAAATGTAGCTAAAGGTTGCAGCTTTATCAAATTAAATCAATAATTCCATTACTATTCGGCAATCATGAACAGATCGATGCGCAAGAGTGACATTAAATGGCTGCCTACTGCAAAATCGATATCAAAATGCTTGTAAAATATGAATTTATATGTTTATTTTAAAAGTAATACCCTTAAAACCTAGCTTAAAATCCAAACGCGTATGGTTACCTTAATAAAAACCCCTTAAAATGTAGCTAAAGGTTGCAGCTTTATCAAATTAAATCAATAATTCCATTACTATTCGGCAATCATGAACAGATCGATGCGCAAGAGTGACATTAAATGGCTGCCTACTGCAAAATCGATATCAAAATGCTTGTAAAATATGAATTTATATGTTTATTTTAAAAGTAATACCCTTAAAACCTAGCTTAAAATCCAAACGCGTATGGTTACCTTAATAAAAACCCCTTAAAATGTAGCTAAAGGTTGCAGCTTTATCAAATTAAATCAATAATTCCATTACTATTCGGCAATCATGAACAGATCGATGCGCAAGAGTGACATTAAATGGCTGCCTACTGCAAAATCGATATCAAAATGCTTGTAAAATATGAATTTATATGTTTATTTTAAAAGTAATACCCTTAAAACCTAGCTTAAAATCCAAACGCGTATGGTTACCTTAATAAAAACCCCTTAAAATGTAGCTAAAGGTTGCAGCTTTATCAAATTAAATCAATAATTCCATTACTATTCGGCAATCATGAACAGATCGATGCGCAAGAGTGACATTAAATGGCTGCCTACTGCAAAATCGATATCAAAATGCTTGTAAAATATGAATTTATATGTTTATTTTAAAAGTAATACCCTTAAAACCTAGCTTAAAATCCAAACGCGTATGGTTACCTTAATAAAAACCCCTTAAAATGTAGCTAAAGGTTGCAGCTTTATCAAATTAAATCAATAATTCCATTACTATTCGGCAATCATGAACAGATCGATGCGCAAGAGTGACATTAAATGGCTGCCTACTGCAAAATCGATATCAAAATGCTTGTAAAATATGAATTTATATGTTTATTTTAAAAGTAATACCCTTAAAACCTAGCTTAAAATCCAAACGCGTATGGTTACCTTAATAAAAACCCCTTAAAATGTAGCTAAAGGTTGCAGCTTTATCAAATTAAATCAATAATTCCATTACTATTCGGCAATCATGAACAGATCGATGCGCAAGAGTGACATTAAATGGCTGCCTACTGCAAAATCGATATCAAAATGCTTGTAAAATATGAATTTATATGTTTATTTTAAAAGTAATACCCTTAAAACCTAGCTTAAAATCCAAACGCGTATGGTTACCTTAATAAAAACCCCTTAAAATGTAGCTAAAGGTTGCAGCTTTATCAAATTAAATCAATAATTCCATTACTATTCGGCAATCATGAACAGATCGATGCGCAAGAGTGACATTAAATGGCTGCCTACTGCAAAATCGATATCAAAATGCTTGTAAAATATGAATTTATATGTTTATTTTAAAAGTAATACCCTTAAAACCTAGCTTAAAATCCAAACGCGTATGGTTACCTTAATAAAAACCCCTTAAAATGTAGCTAAAGGTTGCAGCTTTATCAAATTAAATCAATAATTCCATTACTATTCGGCAATCATGAACAGATCGATGCGCAAGAGTGACATTAAATGGCTGCCTACTGCAAAATCGATATCAAAATGCTTGTAAAATATGAATTTATATGTTTATTTTAAAAGTAATACCCTTAAAACCTAGCTTAAAATCCAAACGCGTATGGTTACCTTAATAAAAACCCCTTAAAATGTAGCTAAAGGTTGCAGCTTTATCAAATTAAATCAATAATTCCATTACTATTCGGCAATCATGAACAGATCGATGCGCAAGAGTGACATTAAATGGCTGCCTACTGCAAAATCGATATCAAAATGCTTGTAAAATATGAATTTATATGTTTATTTTAAAAGTAATACCCTTAAAACCTAGCTTAAAATCCAAACGCGTATGGTTACCTTAATAAAAACCCCTTAAAATGTAGCTAAAGGTTGCAGCTTTATCAAATTAAATCAATAATTCCATTACTATTCGGCAATCATGAACAGATCGATGCGCAAGAGTGACATTAAATGGCTGCCTACTGCAAAATCGATATCAAAATGCTTGTAAAATATGAATTTATATGTTTATTTTAAAAGTAATACCCTTAAAACCTAGCTTAAAATCCAAACGCGTATGGTTACCTTAATAAAAACCCCTTAAAATGTAGCTAAAGGTTGCAGCTTTATCAAATTAAATCAATAATTCCATTACTATTCGGCAATCATGAACAGATCGATGCGCAAGAGTGACATTAAATGGCTGCCTACTGCAAAATCGATATCAAAATGCTTGTAAAATATGAATTTATATGTTTATTTTAAAAGTAATACCCTTAAAACCTAGCTTAAAATCCAAACGCGTATGGTTACCTTAATAAAAACCCCTTAAAATGTAGCTAAAGGTTGCAGCTTTATCAAATTAAATCAATAATTCCATTACTATTCGGCAATCATGAACAGATCGATGCGCAAGAGTGACATTAAATGGCTGCCTACTGCAAAATCGATATCAAAATGCTTGTAAAATATGAATTTATATGTTTATTTTAAAAGTAATACCCTTAAAACCTAGCTTAAAATCCAAACGCGTATGGTTACCTTAATAAAAACCCCTTAAAATGTAGCTAAAGGTTGCAGCTTTATCAAATTAAATCAATAATTCCATTACTATTCGGCAATCATGAACAGATCGATGCGCAAGAGTGACATTAAATGGCTGCCTACTGCAAAATCGATATCAAAATGCTTGTAAAATATGAATTTATATGTTTATTTTAAAAGTAATACCCTTAAAACCTAGCTTAAAATCCAAACGCGTATGGTTACCTTAATAAAAACCCCTTAAAATGTAGCTAAAGGTTGCAGCTTTATCAAATTAAATCAATAATTCCATTACTATTCGGCAATCATGAACAGATCGATGCGCAAGAGTGACATTAAATGGCTGCCTACTGCAAAATCGATATCAAAATGCTTGTAAAATATGAATTTATATGTTTATTTTAAAAGTAATACCCTTAAAACCTAGCTTAAAATCCAAACGCGTATGGTTACCTTAATAAAAACCCCTTAAAATGTAGCTAAAGGTTGCAGCTTTATCAAATTAAATCAATAATTCCATTACTATTCGGCAATCATGAACAGATCGATGCGCAAGAGTGACATTAAATGGCTGCCTACTGCAAAATCGATATCAAAATGCTTGTAAAATATGAATTTATATGTTTATTTTAAAAGTAATACCCTTAAAACCTAGCTTAAAATCCAAACGCGTATGGTTACCTTAATAAAAACCCCTTAAAATGTAGCTAAAGGTTGCAGCTTTATCAAATTAAATCAATAATTCCATTACTATTCGGCAATCATGAACAGATCGATGCGCAAGAGTGACATTAAATGGCTGCCTACTGCAAAATCGATATCAAAATGCTTGTAAAATATGAATTTATATGTTTATTTTAAAAGTAATACCCTTAAAACCTAGCTTAAAATCCAAACGCGTATGGTTACCTTAATAAAAACCCCTTAAAATGTAGCTAAAGGTTGCAGCTTTATCAAATTAAATCAATAATTCCATTACTATTCGGCAATCATGAACAGATCGATGCGCAAGAGTGACATTAAATGGCTGCCTACTGCAAAATCGATATCAAAATGCTTGTAAAATATGAATTTATATGTTTATTTTAAAAGTAATACCCTTAAAACCTAGCTTAAAATCCAAACGCGTATGGTTACCTTAATAAAAACCCCTTAAAATGTAGCTAAAGGTTGCAGCTTTATCAAATTAAATCAATAATTCCATTACTATTCGGCAATCATGAACAGATCGATGCGCAAGAGTGACATTAAATGGCTGCCTACTGCAAAATCGATATCAAAATGCTTGTAAAATATGAATTTATATGTTTATTTTAAAAGTAATACCCTTAAAACCTAGCTTAAAATCCAAACGCGTATGGTTACCTTAATAAAAACCCCTTAAAATGTAGCTAAAGGTTGCAGCTTTATCAAATTAAATCAATAATTCCATTACTATTCGGCAATCATGAACAGATCGATGCGCAAGAGTGACATTAAATGGCTGCCTACTGCAAAATCGATATCAAAATGCTTGTAAAATATGAATTTATATGTTTATTTTAAAAGTAATACCCTTAAAACCTAGCTTAAAATCCAAACGCGTATGGTTACCATAATAAAAACCCCTTAAAATGTAGCTAAAGGTTGCAGCTTTATCAAATTAAATCAATAATTCCATTACTATTCGGCAATCATGAACAGATCGATGCGCAAGAGTGACATTAAATGGCTGCCTACTGCAAAATCGATATCAAAATGCTTGTAAAATATGAATTTATATGTTTATTTTAAAAGTAATACCCTTAAAACCTAGCTTAAAATCCAAACGCGTATGGTTACCTTAATAAAAACCCCTTAAAATGTAGCTAAAGGTTGCAGCTTTATCAAATTAAATCAATAATTCCATTACTATTCGGCAATCATGAACAGATCGATGCGCAAGAGTGACATTAAATGGCTGCCTACTGCAAAATCGATATCAAAATGCTTGTAAAATATGAATTTATATGTTTATTTTAAAAGTAATACCCTTAAAACCTAGCTTAAAATCCAAACGCGTATGGTTACCTTAATAAAAACCCCTTAAAATGTAGCTAAAGGTTGCAGCTTTATCAAATTAAATCAATAATTCCATTACTATTCGGCAATCATGAACAGATCGATGCGCAAGAGTGACATTAAATGGCTGCCTACTGCAAAATCGATATCAAAATGCTTGTAAAATATGAATTTATATGTTTATTTTAAAAGTAATACCCTTAAAACCTAGCTTAAAATCCAAACGCGTATGGTTACCTTAATAAAAACCCCTTAAAATGTAGCTAAAGGTTGCAGCTTTATCAAATTAAATCAATAATTCCATTACTATTCGGCAATCATGAACAGATCGATGCGCAAGAGTGACATTAAATGGCTGCCTACTGCAAAATCGATATCAAAATGCTTGTAAAATATGAATTTATATGTTTATTTTAAAAGTAATACCCTTAAAACCTAGCTTAAAATCCAAACGCGTATGGTTACCTTAATAAAAACCCCTTAAAATGTAGCTAAAGGTTGCAGCTTTATCAAATTAAATCAATAATTCCATTACTATTCGGCAATCATGAACAGATCGATGCGCAAGAGTGACATTAAATGGCTGCCTACTGCAAAATCGATATCAAAATGCTTGTAAAATATGAATTTATATGTTTATTTTAAAAGTAATACCCTTAAAACCTAGCTTAAAATCCAAACGCGTATGGTTACCTTAATAAAAACCCCTTAAAATGTAGCTAAAGGTTGCAGCTTTATCAAATTAAATCAATAATTCCATTACTATTCGGCAATCATGAACAGATCGATGCGCAAGAGTGACATTAAATGGCTGCCTACTGCAAAATCGATATCAAAATGCTTGTAAAATATGAATTTATATGTTTATTTTAAAAGTAATACCCTTAAAACCTAGCTTAAAATCCAAACGCGTATGGTTACCTTAATAAAAACCCCTTAAAATGTAGCTAAAGGTTGCAGCTTTATCAAATTAAATCAATAATTCCATTACTATTCGGCAATCATGAACAGATCGATGCGCAAGAGTGACATTAAATGGCTGCCTACTGCAAAATCGATATCAAAATGCTTGTAAAATATGAATTTATATGTTTATTTTAAAAGTAATACCCTTAAAACCTAGCTTAAAATCCAAACGCGTATGGTTACCTTAATAAAAACCCCTTAAAATGTAGCTAAAGGTTGCAGCTTTATCAAATTAAATCAATAATTCCATTACTATTCGGCAATCATGAACAGATCGATGCGCAAGAGTGACATTAAATGGCTGCCTACTGCAAAATCGATATCAAAATGCTTGTAAAATATGAATTTATATGTTTATTTTAAAAGTAATACCCTTAAAACCTAGCTTAAAATCCAAACACGTATAGTTACCTTAATAAAAACCCCTTAAAATGTAGCTAAAGGTTGCAGCTTTATCAAATTAAATCAATAATTCCATTACTATTCGGCAATCATGAACAGATCGATGCGCAAGAGTGACATTAAATGGCTGCCTACTGCAAAATCGATATCAAAATGCTTGTAAAATATGAATTTATATGTTTATTTTAAAAGTAATACCCTTAAAACCTAGCTTAAAATCCAAACGCGTATGGTTACCTTAATAAAAACCCCTTAAAATGTAGCTAAAGGTTGCAGCTTTATCAAATTAAATCAATAATTCCATTACTATTCGGCAATCATGAACAGATCGATGCGCAAGAGTGACATTAAATGGCTGCCTACTGCAAAATCGATATCAAAATGCTTGTAAAATATGAATTTATATGTTTATTTTAAAAGTAATACCCTTAAAACCTAGCTTAAAATCCAAACGCGTATGGTTACCTTAATAAAAACCCCTTAAAATGTAGCTAAAGGTTGCAGCTTTATCAAATTAAATCAATAATTCCATTACTATTCGGCAATCATGAACAGATCGATGCGCAAGAGTGACATTAAATGGCTGCCTACTGCAAAATCGATATCAAAATGCTTGTAAAATATGAATTTATATGTTTATTTTAAAAGTAATACCCTTAAAACCTAGCTTAAAATCCAAACGCGTATGGTTACCTTAATAAAAACCCCTTAAAATGTAGCTAAAGGTTGCAGCTTTATCAAATTAAATCAATAATTCCATTACTATTCGGCAATCATGAACAGATCGATGCGCAAGAGTGACATTAAATGGCTGCCTACTGCAAAATCGATATCAAAATGCTTGTAAAATATGAATTTATATGTTTATTTTAAAAGTAATACCCTTAAAACCTAGCTTAAAATCCAAACGCGTATGGTTACCTTAATAAAAACCCCTTAAAATGTAGCTAAAGGTTGCAGCTTTATCAAATTAAATCAATAATTCCATTACTATTCGGCAATCATGAACAGATCGATGCGCAAGAGTGACATTAAATGGCTGCCTACTGCAAAATCGATATCAAAATGCTTGTAAAATATGAATTTATATGTTTATTTTAAAAGTAATACCCTTAAAACCTAGCTTAAAATCCAAACGCGTATGGTTACCTTAATAAAAACCCCTTAAAATGTAGCTAAAGGTTAGGTTAGGTTAGGTTAGGGTGGCAGCTAGAAGAGCTCACTTAGGCCATAGTGCGGCCCGTTGTGGTACCACGTGAAGGACGTGGCCGCCCTTCAGGCTAACACACCCCCCCGGGTGTCAGGCAGGAGCCATCCCGATTCCGTGATGAATCGGGCAATGCGGCCGATGCTGGGTCCTGAGAGGTCGGCCAGACTGCTGAAGAACGGCGCTCCCAGCACCCGGAGTCGTCTCCTCGCTAGTGCTGGGCAATGGCACATCAGGTGCTCGACGCTTTCCTCCGCGTCCACATCGTCGCAGCTGCGGCAATGGTCGTTGAAGGGGAGGCCGAGTCTCCTGGCGTGCTCGCCGTTCGTCCAGTGTCCTGTCAGCACAGATACTGTGGGATAGATGGAATTCCGCTTTAGCCGCAGTAATTCACTTGTTCTGCCATGGTTAAGCGACGGCCAGGTTTCTCTGGAGATCCTACAGTGGCTCTCCTCCGCCCAGAGTCGGTTAGCCAGGCGAAGATACGTCTGCCTGATCATCAGTTTTACAGTCGCAAGGGGGATGCTACATTGCGTAGTGGGTGCTGGAAGCAAAGTGCCTTTTCTGGCCAGCTCATCTGCCGCACAGTTACCAGAAATGCCGCTGTGCCCAGGGACCCAACTCAGGTGAACCCTGGCATGTTCCGCTAAGCTGTTTAGGGCGGCACGACACTTTGCTACCAGTTTGGAGGAGGTATAAATACCTTTCAAGGATTTGATTGCAGCCTGGCTATCCGAGAAAATACAAATAGCCGAGGGAATGGGGGGTTGCGATCGCAACCGGTCCACAGCCAGCAGTATTGCCATGGTCTCCGCTTGGAAGACGCTACAGTGGTCCGGGAGCCGAGCAGTGATGCTGGCCCCCAATTGGTCGCAGAAAACCCCACACCCGACTCTATTGTCAAGTTTAGAGCCGTCTGTGAAGATTTCGACGACGTCTGGCAGTGAGCGACGGTCCTCTGACCAGTCGTTCCTGCTGGGTATCCCTATAGTGAACTTATGTTCAAAGCTAGGGGGAAGGACTGTGTAGTCGGTCTGTGTCGGGGTTGGAAGATCCAGCCCGAGGATTCTAGAGTGGCCTATGTCCGCCCGTGCCCAACTGCGTATGGCATTCAACCGTACAGCGGCAGTTTTGGCGGACTGCCTTACTAGTAGGGTCGAGGGGACCCAATTAAGCATAACAAAAAGCGCCTTGGTAGGCGTGGAACGGATGGCTCCTGTTATGAGAGTGGCAGCTAGTCTCCTGACTCTGTCGAGCTGATTCAGGTTAGCCCGGCTAGCCACCGCAGGCCACCATACAACAGCGCCGTAGAGGAGGATGGGCTCGACCACTGCCTCATAGAGCCACATAACAACGCGAGGCTGAAGCCCCCATCTTGCACCCACTGCCCGCTTACAACAGTAGATGGCCCTGGAGGCTCTTTTTGCCCTTTCCGCGATGTTTGCGCTCCAAGTTAGCTTGGAGTCTAGTATGAGCCCCAGGTATTTCACCTCCTTACTCAGTTTGAGCGGGGTACCATTTAGGGCGGGAAGTCTGAAAGACGGAACCTTATATCTCCTTGTAAAAAGAACAAGATCCGTCTTTTCCGGGTTGGCTGTAAGGCCACAGGAGTTGCTCCATGAGGTGAGGATGTCCAGGAAGTGGTTCATCCGCTCGGAGAGCACACTCGGAAATTTGCCAGCTATGGCCATCGCAACATCGTCGGCATAAGCAACGACCTTGCAGCCAACAGCCGCTAAGTTGACAAGCAGTCTATTCAGGGTTAGATTCCACAGGAGCGGCGACAGAACGCCCCCCTGGGGGGTTCCCCTGGTGACTGACCTGCGAAGATGCGCCGTTCCCAACGTGGAGTTGATACAACGGCTGTTAAGTAGGGCGCTGATGAAGCTTACCAGTTTACTGTCAACGCCAAGATTCGAAAGAGCCACTCCTATCGCAAGAGGGCAGACATTATTAAATGCGCCCTCTATGTCTATAAAAGACACCAGGGTGTACTCTTTGTATGTTAGCGACTTGTCTATGTAGTCGACCAAGGAGTGCAACGCAGATTCAACCGACCTACCCCTTGTGTAGGCATGTTGCGACTCAGAGAGAGCGGTTGGATCGATAAAGCTCCTGATGTGGACGTCGAGTATCCTCTCGAGGGTCTTCAGGAGAAACGATGTCAGGCTTATTGGCCTGAAGTCCTTTGCCTTGACGTGCGAGGTCTTCCCGGCCTTAGGAATGAAGACGACATCCACCTCCCGCCATGGGAGGGGGATGTAGCCCCATTCTAGGCATGCCCTAAAGATTGCAACGAGCCACGGCACCGTCGATTCCGCGGTTTGCTGCAATTCGGCCGGGATGACGCCGTCCGGTCCCGGAGATTTGAAAGGCTCGAAGGAGTTAATAGCCCACATAACCATGGTGTTATCAATGCGGACGTCAGTTAAGGACCACGAATGTGATTCCTCCGGAGTTACCGCTTCGGCATCAGGAGGGGTATTCCCCGGAAAGTGCGCGTCTACTAACACTTCTAGGGTTTCCCCACTGGACTCCGTCCAGTCACTGTTTGCCTTCTGAATGGTTGTGGGAATAGATGGGGAGCTGCTGAGAATCTTGCGGAGTCGGCCGATGTCAGAGACTTTTTCAATACCGCCGCAAAAGGATTCCCACGATTCCCTCTTTGCCCGCCTGACCTCCTGCTTGAAGGCTCTGAGGTCAGATCTGTACGCGTCCCAGGAGTTATTCCTCTTGGCCGCGTTGAAAGAGCGTCTGCACGCGCGCCGTAATCTAGCGATTTCGGAGTTCCACCAAGGTGGTTTTGTTTTGCCCCGGTATGCCCTAGGCTTACACGCAGCAGCCGAAGCACGACTGAGTGAATTAGTTAGAGCGGCCACCGCGGTCTCAATGTCTCTAGTACACAAGAGCCGCGGTGGAGATAAGGATAAAGTGGATGAAAGGGACAAACGGAAAATCTCCCAGTTCGTCCTACGCTTGTTGCGGAAGGGTGGTCTGGCCGGTGTACTCAGATCCAAGCGGAAGCTGATGTACCGGTGGTCGGAGAAGGAACACTCCTCCAAAACCCGCCAGTCCCTGACCAGGTGCCCAGAGAGCGCGTTGGTCAGTGTGACGTCCAGAACCTCCCTCCGAGTAGCGGAAAGAAAGGTTGGTTCCCTACCCCTGTTAGCAATGCCTAGGTTAGTATTCAATATAAATTGAAAAAGCGACTCACCGCGTTCGTTCTGGTCGCTGCTTCCCCAGGCATCGTGGTGTGCGTTGGCGTCCGCCCCGATGATGAGCGGAATGCCTCGCTCGTTGGCTGCTGCAGTCGCCTCCCCCAGTGGCCCGTAAGGAGGTGTAGGCCCGTGGTCATGTGCCATATAGCTGGATACGATCCAGTACACCCGGGAGTGTATCTCAGCTGCTATGGCCACGCAATCCCCGTCGCAGTACCTAGGAAGAAGAGAGGCATTAATGGTGTCTCTAATGAGGGTGCAGGCCCTAATTTTACCTGCGCCGTGGTGGGATACAGTCCTGTATCCATTTAGGCTGAGCCCACGAACCCGATCATGAACGATCCATGGCTCCTGGACTAGCACGATGTCCTCCCTGCTGGATGCCAAGTGGAGGAGAAGGGCAGCCGAAGCTGCCTTGGAGTGGTGGAGATTAATTTGGAGTATCCCCACCATCTCCAGGAGCGTCGACCACCGTTGCGTCGCCGTCCTCCTTCCCAGCGAAAATGTCGTCCAGGTCGGACAGCGAGATATTCTCGTCCTCAGGATCGACGTCGGTCCTCACCTCAAGACTTTCGAAAAAGGCGCCGATCATCTCCGAATCGGAAACGACACTGTCGGCGCCGTCTTCGGAAGCGGTGTCGTGGACAGGGGGCGCCGCAGAAGGCCCCGGTGTTGCCCCTAGTAGGCTCTGCGGATCTGATGGTGACTGGTCACCTCGGTAAACCCGCAGTGTGACCGAGTCAAAGCCGTAGCTGACCACACCTCCGGTGGCGGCAAGTGGCTTGAGGGATTCCTTGTTAAGGACAATCATGACTTCCCTCAGAGAGCCACGCGGTTCGCTCACCCACACCACCTTCCAGTTTTGAGTGGGGAGCTCCGGGTTGCCGGCCCGGAGGTAATGCAGAATTGCTGCTGGGTCAGATGGCTCTGCAGGAACCCAGGTCTTGGATCGCGGTCTGCTGGGGATTTCATCCCGGGGCACCGCGCGTAGGCTGGCACCTGGCCAGACTTCCCCCAGCTTACTCACCGCCAACCGAAACAGGTCCGCGGAGCGCTGGTCGGAGCAGGCCATTAGCTTTACCCGGCCTTGGTGCCAGCCTGCGTCCCTACACTTGGGAGGGGGACCCGGGTTCGCTGCTAGAACCTCGTCGTAGACAGACAGTAGGGCTGACCTGACTGTCCGCCATTTTTCAGCGGAGATAGCTCCATCCGCACTGTTACCATCAACGAGGGCCCATACCAAGTTACCCTTGATGACGTCACTGAAGGTCCGACCAGACGTCGGAGCCGGTGCCGCTAGCTTCGGCCTCTTGCTGGCCTGAGCCACCTGCGGGGGTTGCTGCTGCTCCTGCGACCTCTGTCGCTTTGAGGCAGACTGAAGGGAATGAGGCGAGGCATTCTTGGTGTGAATGTTCTTCCTCGCCCATTCCAATGAGGCCTGATCCCTCTCCGAGAGATCTCCCGGCGGGATCTTCTCCAGCCTTCGCAGGACCTTATAGGCCGTCTTCCTTGTGCGGTAGGCCCGCGTAGAGGGGGCGACTTTGGAGTTTGCGCCTGAAGAGGGGGCGGCGCTGTGGGAGGCTGCAGGGGTGGGCTGAGCCGGGCTTTTCGCCGAGGCAAGTGCCGGGCTTTTCGCCGAGGCAAGTGCCGGGCTTTTCGCCGAAGGTCTGCCGTCCTGAGCAAGTGCGGGCTTTGGGGGCAGGACACGATCGCCCGGCGGTTTCTGCCTGGTAGCGGACGTGTTGCCCGAAGAGGAGGGATGGTCCTTGGAGCCGACCTGCTGCTGCCTAGCTACTGGAGCCCTAGCTGCAGAGGCGGGTTTCCGCTCCCTTTGCGGGTTAAGCGGGCGAGTTCCCTGGGGAGTCGACGTGCGCCCCCCTTTAAGGCTAGGCGCACGCGTCCCCTGTGGGTTGGGCTTGGGTTTTTTTGAATTTGTATTCATGGCTGATGGGTCCCCACTCGTGGCCGCTATCTCCGCCCGGTTGCGTAGTCACTATAGGATCCCATGGTTATCTATGCAAGCAGTGAGGCCATGCGACGGGTTGGCAGCTGCCCTTATGGGGTCAGCTGCTCAGAGCCAGATCCAGTGCAAGTCAGGAGTGAAACTCAACTGACGCCTACGCCACCAACTCAACGGCGACGGGCATTGAACGTACCACGAGGCCTGCCAGGGTTTTAACGGGACGGAGGCAGCCGTGGCATTAGCCTGAAAGCCATTTCCACTGGGTGTCACTCCAGTGTACTCAGGTAACAGAATACCACGACCACCGGCCCAAAAGCAAACAGTGTCCAAACAGGAGGTAAGAGAGAGGTCCGGGGACGAAAACAGGGTCTTATCAACCGATACGTATATCGGGGGGGGGGGGGGGTCAGGCAGGTCATTTAGCGTTACCCAGGATGCACCACGAGGAGGCGACCTGCACTACATCCAGCAGCTTTATCAAATTAAATCAATAATTCCATTACTATTCGGCAATCATGAACAGATCGATGCGCAAGAGTGACATTAAATGGCTGCCTACTGCAAAATCGATATCAAAATGCTTGTAAAATATGAATTTATATGTTTATTTTAAAAGTAATACCCTTAAAACCTAGCTTAAAATCCAAACGCGTATGGTTACCTTAATAAAAACCCCTTAAAATGTAGCTAAAGGTTGCAGCTTTATCAAATTAAATCAATAATTCCATTACTATTCGGCAATCATGAACAGATCGATGCGCAAGAGTGACATTAAATGGCTGCCTACTGCAAAATCGATATCAAAATGCTTGTAAAATATGAATTTATATGTTTATTTTAAAAGTAATACCCTTAAAACCTAGCTTAAAATCCAAACGCGTATGGTTACCTTAATAAAAACCCCTTAAAATGTAGCTAAAGGTTGCAGCTTTATCAAATTAAATCAATAATTCCATTACTATTCGGCAATCATGAACAGATCGATGCGCAAGAGTGACATTAAATGGCTGCCTACTGCAAAATCGATATCAAAATGCTTGTAAAATATGAATTTATATGTTTATTTTAAAAGTAATACCCTTAAAACCTAGCTTAAAATCCAAACGCGTATGGTTACCTTAATAAAAACCCCTTAAAATGTAGCTAAAGGTTGCAGCTTTATCAAATTAAATCAATAATTCCATTACTATTCGGCAATCATGAACAGATCGATGCGCAAGAGTGACATTAAATGGCTGCCTACTGCAAAATCGATATCAAAATGCTTGTAAAATATGAATTTATATGTTTATTTTAAAAGTAATACCCTTAAAACCTAGCTTAAAATCCAAACGCGTATGGTTACCTTAATAAAAACCCCTTAAAATGTAGCTAAAGGTTGCAGCTTTATCAAATTAAATCAATAATTCCATTACTATTCGGCAATCATGAACAGATCGATGCGCAAGAGTGACATTAAATGGCTGCCTACTGCAAAATCGATATCAAAATGCTTGTAAAATATGAATTTATATGTTTATTTTAAAAGTAATACCCTTAAAACCTAGCTTAAAATCCAAACGCGTATGGTTACCTTAATAAAAACCCCTTAAAATGTAGCTAAAGGTTGCAGCTTTATCAAATTAAATCAATAATTCCATTACTATTCGGCAATCATGAACAGATCGATGCGCAAGAGTGACATTAAATGGCTGCCTACTGCAAAATCGATATCAAAATGCTTGTAAAATATGAATTTATATGTTTATTTTAAAAGTAATACCCTTAAAACCTAGCTTAAAATCCAAACGCGTATGGTTACCTTAATAAAAACCCCTTAAAATGTAGCTAAAGGTTGCAGCTTTATCAAATTAAATCAATAATTCCATTACTATTCGGCAATCATGAACAGATCGATGCGCAAGAGTGACATTAAATGGCTGCCTACTGCAAAATCGATATCAAAATGCTTGTAAAATATGAATTTATATGTTTATTTTAAAAGTAATACCCTTAAAACCTAGCTTAAAATCCAAACGCGTATGGTTACCTTAATAAAAACCCCTTAAAATGTAGCTAAAGGTTGCAGCTTTATCAAATTAAATCAATAATTCCATTACTATTCGGCAATCATGAACAGATCGATGCGCAAGAGTGACATTAAATGGCTGCCTACTGCAAAATCGATATCAAAATGCTTGTAAAATATGAATTTATATGTTTATTTTAAAAGTAATACCCTTAAAACCTAGCTTAAAATCCAAACGCGTATGGTTACCTTAATAAAAACCCCTTAAAATGTAGCTAAAGGTTGCAGCTTTATCAAATTAAATCAATAATTCCATTACTATTCGGCAATCATGAACAGATCGATGCGCAAGAGTGACATTAAATGGCTGCCTACTGCAAAATCGATATCAAAATGCTTGTAAAATATGAATTTATATGTTTATTTTAAAAGTAATACCCTTAAAACCTAGCTTAAAATCCAAACGCGTATGGTTACCTTAATAAAAACCCCTTAAAATGTAGCTAAAGGTTGCAGCTTTATCAAATTAAATCAATAATTCCATTACTATTCGGCAATCATGAACAGATCGATGCGCAAGAGTGACATTAAATGGCTGCCTACTGCAAAATCGATATCAAAATGCTTGTAAAATATGAATTTATATGTTTATTTTAAAAGTAATACCCTTAAAACCTAGCTTAAAATCCAAACGCGTATGGTTACCTTAATAAAAACCCCTTAAAATGTAGCTAAAGGTTGCAGCTTTATCAAATTAAATCAATAATTCCATTACTATTCGGCAATCATGAACAGATCGATGCGCAAGAGTGACATTAAATGGCTGCCTACTGCAAAATCGATATCAAAATGCTTGTAAAATATGAATTTATATGTTTATTTTAAAAGTAATACCCTTAAAACCTAGCTTAAAATCCAAACGCGTATGGTTACCTTAATAAAAACCCCTTAAAATGTAGCTAAAGGTTGCAGCTTTATCAAATTAAATCAATAATTCCATTACTATTCGGCAATCATGAACAGATCGATGCGCAAGAGTGACATTAAATGGCTGCCTACTGCAAAATCGATATCAAAATGCTTGTAAAATATGAATTTATATGTTTATTTTAAAAGTAATACCCTTAAAACCTAGCTTAAAATCCAAACGCGTATGGTTACCTTAATAAAAACCCCTTAAAATGTAGCTAAAGGTTGCAGCTTTATCAAATTAAATCAATAATTCCATTACTATTCGGCAATCATGAACAGATCGATGCGCAAGAGTGACATTAAATGGCTGCCTACTGCAAAATCGATATCAAAATGCTTGTAAAATATGAATTTATATGTTTATTTTAAAAGTAATACCCTTAAAACCTAGCTTAAAATCCAAACGCGTATGGTTACCTTAATAAAAACCCCTTAAAATGTAGCTAAAGGTTGCAGCTTTATCAAATTAAATCAATAATTCCATTACTATTCGGCAATCATGAACAGATCGATGCGCAAGAGTGACATTAAATGGCTGCCTACTGCAAAATCGATATCAAAATGCTTGTAAAATATGAATTTATATGTTTATTTTAAAAGTAATACCCTTAAAACCTAGCTTAAAATCCAAACGCGTATGGTTACCTTAATAAAAACCCCTTAAAATGTAGCTAAAGGTTGCAGCTTTATCAAATTAAATCAATAATTCCATTACTATTCGGCAATCATGAACAGATCGATGCGCAAGAGTGACATTAAATGGCTGCCTACTGCAAAATCGATATCAAAATGCTTGTAAAATATGAATTTATATGTTTATTTTAAAAGTAATACCCTTAAAACCTAGCTTAAAATCCAAACGCGTATGGTTACCTTAATAAAAACCCCTTAAAATGTAGCTAAAGGTTGCAGCTTTATCAAATTAAATCAATAATTCCATTACTATTCGGCAATCATGAACAGATCGATGCGCAAGAGTGACATTAAATGGCTGCCTACTGCAAAATCGATATCAAAATGCTTGTAAAATATGAATTTATATGTTTATTTTAAAAGTAATACCCTTAAAACCTAGCTTAAAATCCAAACGCGTATGGTTACCTTAATAAAAACCCCTTAAAATGTAGCTAAAGGTTGCAGCTTTATCAAATTAAATCAATAATTCCATTACTATTCGGCAATCATGAACAGATCGATGCGCAAGAGTGACATTAAATGGCTGCCTACTGCAAAATCGATATCAAAATGCTTGTAAAATATGAATTTATATGTTTATTTTAAAAGTAATACCCTTAAAACCTAGCTTAAAATCCAAACGCGTATGGTTACCTTAATAAAAACCCCTTAAAATGTAGCTAAAGGTTGCAGCTTTATCAAATTAAATCAATAATTCCATTACTATTCGGCAATCATGAACAGATCGATGCGCAAGAGTGACATTAAATGGCTGCCTACTGCAAAATCGATATCAAAATGCTTGTAAAATATGAATTTATATGTTTATTTTAAAAGTAATACCCTTAAAACCTAGCTTAAAATCCAAACGCGTATGGTTACCTTAATAAAAACCCCTTAAAATGTAGCTAAAGGTTGCAGCTTTATCAAATTAAATCAATAATTCCATTACTATTCGGCAATCATGAACAGATCGATGCGCAAGAGTGACATTAAATGGCTGCCTACTGCAAAATCGATATCAAAATGCTTGTAAAATATGAATTTATATGTTTATTTTAAAAGTAATACCCTTAAAACCTAGCTTAAAATCCAAACGCGTATGGTTACCTTAATAAAAACCCCTTAAAATGTAGCTAAAGGTTGCAGCTTTATCAAATTAAATCAATAATTCCATTACTATTCGGCAATCATGAACAGATCGATGCGCAAGAGTGACATTAAATGGCTGCCTACTGCAAAATCGATATCAAAATGCTTGTAAAATATGAATTTATATGTTTATTTTAAAAGTAATACCCTTAAAACCTAGCTTAAAATCCAAACGCGTATGGTTACCTTAATAAAAACCCCTTAAAATGTAGCTAAAGGTTGCAGCTTTATCAAATTAAATCAATAATTCCATTACTATTCGGCAATCATGAACAGATCGATGCGCAAGAGTGACATTAAATGGCTGCCTACTGCAAAATCGATATCAAAATGCTTGTAAAATATGAATTTATATGTTTATTTTAAAAGTAATACCCTTAAAACCTAGCTTAAAATCCAAACGCGTATGGTTACCTTAATAAAAACCCCTTAAAATGTAGCTAAAGGTTGCAGCTTTATCAAATTAAATCAATAATTCCATTACTATTCGGCAATCATGAACAGATCGATGCGCAAGAGTGACATTAAATGGCTGCCTACTGCAAAATCGATATCAAAATGCTTGTAAAATATGAATTTATATGTTTATTTTAAAAGTAATACCCTTAAAACCTAGCTTAAAATCCAAACGCGTATGGTTACCTTAATAAAAACCCCTTAAAATGTAGCTAAAGGTTGCAGCTTTATCAAATTAAATCAATAATTCCATTACTATTCGGCAATCATGAACAGATCGATGCGCAAGAGTGACATTAAATGGCTGCCTACTGCAAAATCGATATCAAAATGCTTGTAAAATATGAATTTATATGTTTATTTTAAAAGTAATACCCTTAAAACCTAGCTTAAAATCCAAACGCGTATGGTTACCTTAATAAAAACCCCTTAAAATGTAGCTAAAGGTTGCAGCTTTATCAAATTAAATCAATAATTCCATTACTATTCGGCAATCATGAACAGATCGATGCGCAAGAGTGACATTAAATGGCTGCCTACTGCAAAATCGATATCAAAATGCTTGTAAAATATGAATTTATATGTTTATTTTAAAAGTAATACCCTTAAAACCTAGCTTAAAATCCAAACGCGTATGGTTACCTTAATAAAAACCCCTTAAAATGTAGCTAAAGGTTGCAGCTTTATCAAATTAAATCAATAATTCCATTACTATTCGGCAATCATGAACAGATCGATGCGCAAGAGTGACATTAAATGGCTGCCTACTGCAAAATCGATATCAAAATGCTTGTAAAATATGAATTTATATGTTTATTTTAAAAGTAATACCCTTAAAACCTAGCTTAAAATCCAAACGCGTATGGTTACCTTAATAAAAACCCCTTAAAATGTAGCTAAAGGTTGCAGCTTTATCAAATTAAATCAATAATTCCATTACTATTCGGCAATCATGAACAGATCGATGCGCAAGAGTGACATTAAATGGCTGCCTACTGCAAAATCGATATCAAAATGCTTGTAAAATATGAATTTATATGTTTATTTTAAAAGTAATACCCTTAAAACCTAGCTTAAAATCCAAACGCGTATGGTTACCTTAATAAAAACCCCTTAAAATGTAGCTAAAGGTTGCAGCTTTATCAAATTAAATCAATAATTCCATTACTATTCGGCAATCATGAACAGATCGATGCGCAAGAGTGACATTAAATGGCTGCCTACTGCAAAATCGATATCAAAATGCTTGTAAAATATGAATTTATATGTTTATTTTAAAAGTAATACCCTTAAAACCTAGCTTAAAATCCAAACGCGTATGGTTACCTTAATAAAAACCCCTTAAAATGTAGCTAAAGGTTGCAGCTTTATCAAATTAAATCAATAATTCCATTACTATTCGGCAATCATGAACAGATCGATGCGCAAGAGTGACATTAAATGGCTGCCTACTGCAAAATCGATATCAAAATGCTTGTAAAATATGAATTTATATGTTTATTTTAAAAGTAATACCCTTAAAACCTAGCTTAAAATCCAAACGCGTATGGTTACCTTAATAAAAACCCCTTAAAATGTAGCTAAAGGTTGCAGCTTTATCAAATTAAATCAATAATTCCATTACTATTCGGCAATCATGAACAGATCGATGCGCAAGAGTGACATTAAATGGCTGCCTACTGCAAAATCGATATCAAAATGCTTGTAAAATATGAATTTATATGTTTATTTTAAAAGTAATACCCTTAAAACCTAGCTTAAAATCCAAACGCGTATGGTTACCTTAATAAAAACCCCTTAAAATGTAGCTAAAGGTTGCAGCTTTATCAAATTAAATCAATAATTCCATTACTATTCGGCAATCATGAACAGATCGATGCGCAAGAGTGACATTAAATGGCTGCCTACTGCAAAATCGATATCAAAATGCTTGTAAAATATGAATTTATATGTTTATTTTAAAAGTAATACCCTTAAAACCTAGCTTAAAATCCAAACGCGTATGGTTACCTTAATAAAAACCCCTTAAAATGTAGCTAAAGGTTGCAGCTTTATCAAATTAAATCAATAATTCCATTACTATTCGGCAATCATGAACAGATCGATGCGCAAGAGTGACATTAAATGGCTGCCTACTGCAAAATCGATATCAAAATGCTTGTAAAATATGAATTTATATGTTTATTTTAAAAGTAATACCCTTAAAACCTAGCTTAAAATCCAAACGCGTATGGTTACCTTAATAAAAACCCCTTAAAATGTAGCTAAAGGTTGCAGCTTTATCAAATTAAATCAATAATTCCATTACTATTCGGCAATCATGAACAGATCGATGCGCAAGAGTGACATTAAATGGCTGCCTACTGCAAAATCGATATCAAAATGCTTGTAAAATATGAATTTATATGTTTATTTTAAAAGTAATACCCTTAAAACCTAGCTTAAAATCCAAACGCGTATGGTTACCTTAATAAAAACCCCTTAAAATGTAGCTAAAGGTTGCAGCTTTATCAAATTAAATCAATAATTCCATTACTATTCGGCAATCATGAACAGATCGATGCGCAAGAGTGACATTAAATGGCTGCCTACTGCAAAATCGATATCAAAATGCTTGTAAAATATGAATTTATATGTTTATTTTAAAAGTAATACCCTTAAAACCTAGCTTAAAATCCAAACGCGTATGGTTACCTTAATAAAAACCCCTTAAAATGTAGCTAAAGGTTGCAGCTTTATCAAATTAAATCAATAATTCCATTACTATTCGGCAATCATGAACAGATCGATGCGCAAGAGTGACATTAAATGGCTGCCTACTGCAAAATCGATATCAAAATGCTTGTAAAATATGAATTTATATGTTTATTTTAAAAGTAATACCCTTAAAACCTAGCTTAAAATCCAAACGCGTATGGTTACCTTAATAAAAACCCCTTAAAATGTAGCTAAAGGTTGCAGCTTTATCAAATTAAATCAATAATTCCATTACTATTCGGCAATCATGAACAGATCGATGCGCAAGAGTGACATTAAATGGCTGCCTACTGCAAAATCGATATCAAAATGCTTGTAAAATATGAATTTATATGTTTATTTTAAAAGTAATACCCTTAAAACCTAGCTTAAAATCCAAACGCGTATGGTTACCTTAATAAAAACCCCTTAAAATGTAGCTAAAGGTTGCAGCTTTATCAAATTAAATCAATAATTCCATTACTATTCGGCAATCATGAACAGATCGATGCGCAAGAGTGACATTAAATGGCTGCCTACTGCAAAATCGATATCAAAATGCTTGTAAAATATGAATTTATATGTTTATTTTAAAAGTAATACCCTTAAAACCTAGCTTAAAATCCAAACGCGTATGGTTACCTTAATAAAAACCCCTTAAAATGTAGCTAAAGGTTGCAGCTTTATCAAATTAAATCAATAATTCCATTACTATTCGGCAATCATGAACAGATCGATGCGCAAGAGTGACATTAAATGGCTGCCTACTGCAAAATCGATATCAAAATGCTTGTAAAATATGAATTTATATGTTTATTTTAAAAGTAATACCCTTAAAACCTAGCTTAAAATCCAAACGCGTATGGTTACCTTAATAAAAACCCCTTAAAATGTAGCTAAAGGTTGCAGCTTTATCAAATTAAATCAATAATTCCATTACTATTCGGCAATCATGAACAGATCGATGCGCAAGAGTGACATTAAATGGCTGCCTACTGCAAAATCGATATCAAAATGCTTGTAAAATATGAATTTATATGTTTATTTTAAAAGTAATACCCTTAAAACCTAGCTTAAAATCCAAACGCGTATGGTTACCTTAATAAAAACCCCTTAAAATGTAGCTAAAGGTTGCAGCTTTATCAAATTAAATCAATAATTCCATTACTATTCGGCAATCATGAACAGATCGATGCGCAAGAGTGACATTAAATGGCTGCCTACTGCAAAATCGATATCAAAATGCTTGTAAAATATGAATTTATATGTTTATTTTAAAAGTAATACCCTTAAAACCTAGCTTAAAATCCAAACGCGTATGGTTACCTTAATAAAAACCCCTTAAAATGTAGCTAAAGGTTGCAGCTTTATCAAATTAAATCAATAATTCCATTACTATTCGGCAATCATGAACAGATCGATGCGCAAGAGTGACATTAAATGGCTGCCTACTGCAAAATCGATATCAAAATGCTTGTAAAATATGAATTTATATGTTTATTTTAAAAGTAATACCCTTAAAACCTAGCTTAAAATCCAAACGCGTATGGTTACCTTAATAAAAACCCCTTAAAATGTAGCTAAAGGTTGCAGCTTTATCAAATTAAATCAATAATTCCATTACTATTCGGCAATCATGAACAGATCGATGCGCAAGAGTGACATTAAATGGCTGCCTACTGCAAAATCGATATCAAAATGCTTGTAAAATATGAATTTATATGTTTATTTTAAAAGTAATACCCTTAAAACCTAGCTTAAAATCCAAACGCGTATGGTTACCTTAATAAAAACCCCTTAAAATGTAGCTAAAGGTTGCAGCTTTATCAAATTAAATCAATAATTCCATTACTATTCGGCAATCATGAACAGATCGATGCGCAAGAGTGACATTAAATGGCTGCCTACTGCAAAATCGATATCAAAATGCTTGTAAAATATGAATTTATATGTTTATTTTAAAAGTAATACCCTTAAAACCTAGCTTAAAATCCAAACGCGTATGGTTACCTTAATAAAAACCCCTTAAAATGTAGCTAAAGGTTGCAGCTTTATCAAATTAAATCAATAATTCCATTACTATTCGGCAATCATGAACAGATCGATGCGCAAGAGTGACATTAAATGGCTGCCTACTGCAAAATCGATATCAAAATGCTTGTAAAATATGAATTTATATGTTTATTTTAAAAGTAATACCCTTAAAACCTAGCTTAAAATCCAAACGCGTATGGTTACCTTAATAAAAACCCCTTAAAATGTAGCTAAAGGTTGCAGCTTTATCAAATTAAATCAATAATTCCATTACTATTCGGCAATCATGAACAGATCGATGCGCAAGAGTGACATTAAATGGCTGCCTACTGCAAAATCGATATCAAAATGCTTGTAAAATATGAATTTATATGTTTATTTTAAAAGTAATACCCTTAAAACCTAGCTTAAAATCCAAACGCGTATGGTTACCTTAATAAAAACCCCTTAAAATGTAGCTAAAGGTTGCAGCTTTATCAAATTAAATCAATAATTCCATTACTATTCGGCAATCATGAACAGATCGATGCGCAAGAGTGACATTAAATGGCTGCCTACTGCAAAATCGATATCAAAATGCTTGTAAAATATGAATTTATATGTTTATTTTAAAAGTAATACCCTTAAAACCTAGCTTAAAATCCAAACGCGTATGGTTACCTTAATAAAAACCCCTTAAAATGTAGCTAAAGGTTGCAGCTTTATCAAATTAAATCAATAATTCCATTACTATTCGGCAATCATGAACAGATCGATGCGCAAGAGTGACATTAAATGGCTGCCTACTGCAAAATCGATATCAAAATGCTTGTAAAATATGAATTTATATGTTTATTTTAAAAGTAATACCCTTAAAACCTAGCTTAAAATCCAAACGCGTATGGTTACCTTAATAAAAACCCCTTAAAATGTAGCTAAAGGTTGCAGCTTTATCAAATTAAATCAATAATTCCATTACTATTCGGCAATCATGAACAGATCGATGCGCAAGAGTGACATTAAATGGCTGCCTACTGCAAAATCGATATCAAAATGCTTGTAAAATATGAATTTATATGTTTATTTTAAAAGTAATACCCTTAAAACCTAGCTTAAAATCCAAACGCGTATGGTTACCTTAATAAAAACCCCTTAAAATGTAGCTAAAGGTTGCAGCTTTATCAAATTAAATCAATAATTCCATTACTATTCGGCAATCATGAACAGATCGATGCGCAAGAGTGACATTAAATGGCTGCCTACTGCAAAATCGATATCAAAATGCTTGTAAAATATGAATTTATATGTTTATTTTAAAAGTAATACCCTTAAAACCTAGCTTAAAATCCAAACGCGTATGGTTACCTTAATAAAAACCCCTTAAAATGTAGCTAAAGGTTGCAGCTTTATCAAATTAAATCAATAATTCCATTACTATTCGGCAATCATGAACAGATCGATGCGCAAGAGTGACATTAAATGGCTGCCTACTGCAAAATCGATATCAAAATGCTTGTAAAATATGAATTTATATGTTTATTTTAAAAGTAATACCCTTAAAACCTAGCTTAAAATCCAAACGCGTATGGTTACCTTAATAAAAACCCCTTAAAATGTAGCTAAAGGTTGCAGCTTTATCAAATTAAATCAATAATTCCATTACTATTCGGCAATCATGAACAGATCGATGCGCAAGAGTGACATTAAATGGCTGCCTACTGCAAAATCGATATCAAAATGCTTGTAAAATATGAATTTATATGTTTATTTTAAAAGTAATACCCTTGAAACCTAGCTTAAAATCCAAACGCGTATGATTACCTTAATAAAAACCCCTTAAAATGTAGCTAAAGGTTGCAGCTTTATCAAATTAAATCAATAATTCCATTACTATTCGGCAATCATGAACAGATCGATGCGCAAGAGTGACATTAAATGGCTGCCTACTGCAAAATCGATATCAAAATACTTGTAAAATATGAATTTATATGTTTATTTTAAAAGTAATACCCTTAAAACCTAGCTTAAAATCCAAACGCGTATGGTTACCTTAATAAAAACCCCTTAAAATGTAGCTAAAGGTTGCAGCTTTATCAAATTAAATCAATAATTCCATTACTATTCGGCAATCATGAACAGATCGATGCGCAAGAGTGACATTAAATGGCTGCCTACTGCAAAATCGATATCAAAATGCTTGTAAAATATGAATTTATATGTTTATTTTAAAAGTAATACCCTTGAAACCTAGCTTAAAATCCAAACGCGTATGGTTACCTTAATAAAAACCCCTTAAAATGTAGCTAAAGGTTGCAGCTTTATCAAATTAAATCAATAATTCCATTACTATTCGGCAATCATGAACAGATCGATGCGCAAGAGTGACATTAAATGGCTGCCTACTGCAAAATCGATATCAAAATGCTTGTAAAATATGAATTTATATGTTTATTTTAAAAGTAATACCCTTGAAACCTAGCTTAAAATCCAAACGCGTATGGTTACCTTAATAAAAACCCCTTAAAATGTAGCTAAAGGTTGCAGCTTTATCAAATTAAATCAATAATTCCATTACTACTCGGCAATCATGAACAGATCGATGCGCAAGAGTGACATTAAATGGCTGCCTACTGCAAAATCGATATCAAAATGCTTGTAAAATATGAATTTATATGTTTATTTTAAAAGTAATACCCTTGAAACCTAGCTTAAAATCCAAACGCGTATGGTTACCTTAATAAAAACCCCTTAAAATGTAGCTAAAGGTTGCAGCTTTATCAAATTAAATCAATTAAATCAATAACAGTCACTGACTAACACTCAACCTAAACGGTCGACCTCCTGCCAAACTAATAGCTCGCAAAATACAAAAACCGGCAAACAAAATAACCTTCCACCAACCTTTGATTCAATTACACATTGAAAAAAATAAAAAACTCAAGCACAAAAAGTACACTCACCAAAAAACGCAACAACAAATTCACTATGAACGAACCACCTGATGTCAGAAGCGGAAAACAAAAACCGCCTGATCCGTGCTTTGAAACGGACAATACTAAACTTCTAAACAACAAAAGTCACGGTCCCAAGCATCTTATAGTGAGAAGAATTAGCAGTGAAGAAACTCTTACTCCAGTCTCTCCTTTTCTTATCAAAAGAGTGATAGACTGCGTCTGCGGTGAAATTGAAACATGTGAGAAAACAAGAAGTGGTATCCTACTCTTAAAAACAAAAACACTAGCACAAGCAATTAAGCTTATTAAACTTACCTCATTTTCACCGACAATCAAAGTGGAAGTAAAAGAAAACACATCTCTTAATTATACCAAAGGCGTCATATACAACAATGACTTAAGAGATGTAAGTGAAGAAGAGATTCTTACCGAACTCAAAATGCAAAATGTAGTTGAAGTGAAAAAAATTCTCAAAAAACAAAACAATAATTTAGTAGAAACTGGCCTAATAGTTCTCACTTTTTCCGCGCTTAAACTACCAGAATCGATCTTTGTCGGGTACCAAAAAACCTATCTACGACCATACATACCCCTTCCGTTACGCTGCAAAAACTGTCACAGATTTGGACACCCGAAAAAATACTGCAAAAACAACAAGCTATGCCCTAACTGCGGAGCTCTCGCCCACGTCAACGAAGAGCTCCAAGAGCCATGCCTAAGAGATCCAGCATGTAACAATTGCATATCAACAAATAACAAAGAATACTCACACTCAACGTACAATAAACTCTGCCCCATCTTCATTATGCAAAAAGAAATGCAAGCCATCAAAACTCTCCAAAAAGTTAACAACAAAAAAGCTGCACAAATCTACAAAGAGCGACATCCAGATAAAGCGTACAACAATACTCTGAGAACCCAAGTCACGTACAACGCAACCGAAGACATCGAGCCAGCATCCCAACAAAAACAACAACAAAGTCACATGCATAATTCACCACAGAAAGGAGACGAAAAAACTTTACAAACAACCAACAATCAAAACGCAACGACAAAAAAACAAGGTCAAACTACTCAATCCAACGAAACCGAAACCAACAACAAACTGGACACAAAAATCAAAATCTTTCCAAAAAGCACATCCAACCGCCTAAAGAGACAACTTAAAGCAAAAGCAACAAATCCAAGCAAACAACCACCCCAAAGACACAACAACAATCTAAGTGATTCGGACGATACTAATACTTCTCTAATGGAAGAGTAACACAATTAACTAATCAACTAACATTCTACACTTCTAGCCAATACATAAAAAAATATACGTTTAGAACATTAACCTATTTACTATCGATTTTTATCTTGAACTTATCACTTAATACTAAATCTAGCATAGCATAATGACAGCATCACTAAAAATTATCCAGTGGAATATTAAAGGCTACAAAAACAATTACAAAGAACTAGAAATACTATTAAAAAAACACAAACCCCAAATTATTACTCTACAAGAGACCCACTTGGAAAACGACCAAATAGTAACTACTCCCATTAACTACAAAATATACATATCTCCAAACCCACAAAATTCATTTGGTGGCGCAGCCATACTTATACACAACTCAATACAACACATGACAACAAACTTCCCTACTAACAACTTCGACATAGTAAATATTTTCATCGTATCAAAACAAAAGTTTCTCCTTAGTTCAATATATATACCACCTAGAAAATCATTCAATCTTAAAGACCTTCATGATCTCTTCGACAACACCCAATTACCGCACTTGATCACAGGCGACTTCAATAGCTGGCACACCAGCTGGGGTTCCAGCCATAACAACACTAGAGGCAATAAAATCAATAAATTTGCAACACAATCGGGTCTTACACTCCTTAATAATGGTTCTCCTACACATTTCTCAACGCTAAACACTCTAACCCATATAGATCTTTCATATGCTAGCCCCATCCTAGCAATAGAAACCAACTGGGAGCTAGAATCCGACTTATGCGGCAGCGACCACTTTCCCATCCTGATATCTCTCTTCCCAAATCCCTCAACCAATTTAAATAAAAGTAGACCCAAATTCAATCTAGATAAAGCAAACTGGGACAAATTTAACATGCTGGCTAGTCAATTATGCACAAGAAGAGCGATAAGCGCAAACATAAACAAAGAAACTGCAAATATACAAAAAATAATAATTCAAAGCGCAAACGAATCCATTCCCCAATCAAAATACAAAAAAAGAACAACGGTCCCCTGGTGGAACACAAAGCTAGAAGAATTAAAAAAAGAAAGGAACAAACTCCGGAACAACCTAAATAGAAACATATCCTTAGAAAACATTATTAAATTTAAAAAAGCCAACGCATCTTTCAAACGGGAAATAAAAATATCAAAATCATCTTCAATGCACAACTTCACTTCAAACATTAATCCTTCAACTCCACCGGGAAAAGTATGGTCTACAATACGCACTTTCTGCGGACTCAAACCCTATACCCCCATCCATTCAATTAGTTTACCCCCACCAAACCAAAATTCGATCACAGACAAATCCACAATAGCCAATAAATTTGCCGAAACCTGGTCCAAAGAAGCACAGGATAACTCTTTCTCACCTACATTCCTTCTTCACAAACGAAACTCTCTATCCAGAAGCACCCCCTCCAATCCCAGTAAATCAGCTTTACTAATCGAAAAAAAAATCAACTTAATTGAACTAAATATGGCACTAAACCAACTAAAAGGCAAAACCCCGGGGATAGATCGAATATCTTACCCAATGATTAAACACCTACCCTACACAGTAAAATGTCGACTTACCGACTTATACAACAAAATTTTTAGTGGATTCATTCCTCAAATATATAAAAACAGCCTCGTAATCCCCATACCAAAACCAAAATCCGACAAAACCATGCTAACATCCTACCGCCCAATCTCATTAAATCCTTGCTGCTCTAAAATACTCGACAAAATTATTGCGAACAGGCTTTGGTGGTTTGTTTCAAACAACAAACTACTCAATAGCCACCAAATGGGTTTTAAAAGAGGGAAATCAGCGTCTGATTTTCTAGTCTACCTAGATCATCAGATCGCGCATTCCCTATTTTACAAAAATCACGTCTCCCTCATCTCGCTCGATTTCGCAAAAGCGTTCGACAAAATCGGAGTACATACCATTTTAGACCAACTCGACTCTTGGAAAATCGGCCCTAATATCTACAATTATATAAAAAATTACATGACGAACAGAAACATTAAAGTGAAAATTGATTCACAATTCTCGCAAAACTTCCCTCTCCAAAATGGTATCCCACAAGGCTCACCCCTTTCTGTAATCCTATTCCTAATAGCATACAACAAACTGAGCAACGTCCTATCACTCCACAAAGAAATTGACTTTCTCGCATATGCGGATGACTTTCTACTAATAAAAAAACTAAACAAAAACAAAAATACGTATTACAATTTAAACCCCATCTACAACAAAATTTCAAACTGGTGTGCATATTCTGGAGCCGTACTATCCCTTGAAATGCAAACATATCCACATCTGCAGAAAACACAATTGCTCTTCAACCATCACATGCAACCATATAAATATAAACAATGTTGACAATTTAAAGATACTAGGCATAACACTCAACAAAAGATACCGTTGGGACACCCATATTAACCAACTGATAGACTCACTAAACAAACCTCTTAATATAATTAAATGCCTTTCTAACAAAAAATTCAATTGTAACACAACATCACTAATCTCAGCTACAAAATCATTACTAATATCTAAAATAAATTATGGCCTGTACTTACTTGGCTACGCACCTAAATCAGTTACAAATAAATTAAACACCACTATTAACTCCGCTGCAAGAATCGCACTAGGTGCATTCAGAACTACCCCTCTAAACAACCTCCACTACGAAGCAAAAATTACCCCCATACCCTTCACTCGAGATCTAATCACCTCCAAACTTGTCAAATCAATTACAATCAATGACCATTCCCCCCTCCCAACCTTATGCTCCCAAATCCTCAAATCCAAAAGACACCAACGAGTACCATCCACAATAAACAAAGTAATCAAAAACGCTCACGACTTTGAGATACCCATAATAACAAAAGTAAACAAGAAGTCCCTATCTCCCAGTTGGCAACTCCCACAATACACAATCAACACCTCCCTTCGACGCTTTAAAAAAAACAATACAACAAACGAAACCTACATTCAAAATTTCCTTAAAATAAAAGAAGACCTACATACCTTTAAATTTATATACACTGATGGATCAAAACAGAATGACTTTACAAGCTATAGCATAGTAGAAGAAGACAAAACAATCAAAATAGCACACTTACCACAATACAGCACAAATTTTGGAGCTGAACTAATAGCCATTCACGACGCAACCAAATACGCAGGCACAAAACACAAAAAAATTGCAATCTGCACAGATTCTCTTTCATCACTTGACGCGATTACTAACCCAACAAACAACAATTATTACATTGACGAAATAAGAAACTACCTAATAAACCATAAATCCACTATCAGACTTATTTGGATTCCCGGACATGTCAACATAAAAGGCAACGAACTAGCCGACATAACGGCGAAAAATGCAATGTATGCACCACTGACAATAACTCAAAATATTCTAACATCAGACATTCTAAAACTCATAAAAAGCACATACAAGAAAAAAGAAAGAGACCAGTTTCTTGCAACAAATGACTGGTACAAAAAAATTAACAAATCAAGAACACCCATATACGAAATTTTTAAAACCAATACCAACGTAAACAGACAAGATTTAATAAAAATTGTACGACTCAGACTTGGACATACAATGTTAACCAATAAATATCTCATTAACAAAGAAAACAACATATGCAAATTTTGCAACCTACCCAACATAAACGTCGAACATATCTTAGACAATTGCTCCTACTTCAACGCCCATAGAAAATCACTACCAAACAACAAACCTACGACATTACTTGCTAACCCCACTGATGAAAATTTAAGGATGCTAATAAGTTATACCAAATACTGTAATATTTACAACGAAATCTAATTTGTAAAATAGCTTAAGTAAACTAACTTATTAGCTTAAGACCATAGATGTCATAGCTATAATTTTACATATTGTTTTAAAAAAAAGATAAATTTTTTAAAACAATTCTAAAAATAAATAAATAAATAAATCAATAATTCCATTACTATTCGGCAATCATGAACAGATCGATGCGCAAGAGTGACATTAAATGGCTGCCTACTGCAAAATCGATATCAAAATGCTTGTAAAATATGAATTTATATGTTTATTTTAAAAGTAATACCCTTAAAACCTAGCTTAAAATCCAAACGCGTATGGTTACCTTAATAAAAACCCCTTAAAATGTAGCTAAAGGTTGCAGCTTTATCAAATTAAATCAATAATTCCATTACTATTCGGCAATCATGAACAGATCGATGCGCAAGAGTGACATTAAATGGCTGCCTACTGCAAAATCGATATCAAAATGCTTGTAAAATATGAATTTATATGTTTATTTTAAAAGTAATACCCTTAAAACCTAGCTTAAAATCCAAACGCGTATGGTTACCTTAATAAAAACCCCTTAAAATGTAGCTAAAGGTTGCAGCTTTATCAAATTAAATCAATAATTCCATTACTATTCGGCAATCATGAACAGATCGATGCGCAAGAGTGACATTAAATGGCTGCCTACTGCAAAATCGATATCAAAATGCTTGTAAAATATGAATTTATATGTTTATTTTAAAAGTAATACCCTTAAAACCTAGCTTAAAATCCAAACGCGTATGGTTACCTTAATAAAAACCCCTTAAAATGTAGCTAAAGGTTGCAGCTTTATCAAATTAAATCAATAATTCCATTACTATTCGGCAATCATGAACAGATCGATGCGCAAGAGTGACATTAAATGGCTGCCTACTGCAAAATCGATATCAAAATGCTTGTAAAATATGAATTTATATGTTTATTTTAAAAGTAATACCCTTAAAACCTAGCTTAAAATCCAAACGCGTATGGTTACCTTAATAAAAACCCCTTAAAATGTAGCTAAAGGTTGCAGCTTTATCAAATTAAATCAATAATTCCATTACTATTCGGCAATCATGAACAGATCGATGCGCAAGAGTGACATTAAATGGCTGCCTACTGCAAAATCGATATCAAAATGCTTGTAAAATATGAATTTATATGTTTATTTTAAAAGTAATACCCTTAAAACCTAGCTTAAAATCCAAACGCGTATGGTTACCTTAATAAAAACCCCTTAAAATGTAGCTAAAGGTTGCAGCTTTATCAAATTAAATCAATAATTCCATTACTATTCGGCAATCATGAACAGATCGATGCGCAAGAGTGACATTAAATGGCTGCCTACTGCAAAATCGATATCAAAATGCTTGTAAAATATGAATTTATATGTTTATTTTAAAAGTAATACCCTTAAAACCTAGCTTAAAATCCAAACGCGTATGGTTACCTTAATAAAAACCCCTTAAAATGTAGCTAAAGGTTGCAGCTTTATCAAATTAAATCAATAATTCCATTACTATTCGGCAATCATGAACAGATCGATGCGCAAGAGTGACATTAAATGGCTGCCTACTGCAAAATCGATATCAAAATGCTTGTAAAATATGAATTTATATGTTTATTTTAAAAGTAATACCCTTAAAACCTAGCTTAAAATCCAAACGCGTATGGTTACCTTAATAAAAACCCCTTAAAATGTAGCTAAAGGTTGCAGCTTTATCAAATTAAATCAATAATTCCATTACTATTCGGCAATCATGAACAGATCGATGCGCAAGAGTGACATTAAATGGCTGCCTACTGCAAAATCGATATCAAAATGCTTGTAAAATATGAATTTATATGTTTATTTTAAAAGTAATACCCTTAAAACCTAGCTTAAAATCCAAACGCGTATAATAATAATAATTGACTGGCACGACAGCCCGCTTTCGCGAGACTAAGGCCTAGCTTCCCGCAACTACCCGTGTTGTGCGTGTGAATTTGTACGCGGGTAGAAGGGACCTACAGTTTTTATGCCGGTTCCGAACGGCAGGTTGGGAGCTTTATCATAGGCAATTTTTACTCTCAGAGGTTTGCCATTTCCAGCTGAGAGGACAGCCACCGAAAGAGAAAACGAGTTTTCCCGTTATTTTTTTAGGTGTTATTACAGGCAGTATTTGAACCTGAGGTTGCTGCCTGCGACTCGCGGTCCAACGCACTAACCAACTGAGCCACGGCGGCTGCCAAACGCGTATGGTTACCTTAATAAAAACCCCTTAAAATGTAGCTAAAGGTTGCAGCTTTATCAAATTAAATCAATAATTCCATTACTATTCGGCAATCATGAACAGATCGATGCGCAAGAGTGACATTAAATGGCTGCCTACTGCAAAATCGATATCAAAATGCTTGTAAAATATGAATTTATATGTTTATTTTAAAAGTAATACCCTTAAAACCTAGCTTAAAATCCAAACGCGTATGGTTACCTTAATAAAAACCCCTTAAAATGTAGCTAAAGGTTGCAGCTTTATCAAATTAAATCAATAATTCCATTACTATTCGGCAATCATGAACAGATCGATGCGCAAGAGTGACATTAAATGGCTGCCTACTGCAAAATCGATATCAAAATGCTTGTAAAATATGAATTTATATGTTTATTTTAAAAGTAATACCCTTAAAACCTAGCTTAAAATCCAAACGCGTATGGTTACCTTAATAAAAACCCCTTAAAATGTAGCTAAAGGTTGCAGCTTTATCAAATTAAATCAATAATTCCATTACTATTCGGCAATCATGAACAGATCGATGCGCAAGAGTGACATTAAATGGCTGCCTACTGCAAAATCGATATCAAAATGCTTGTAAAATATGAATTTATATGTTTATTTTAAAAGTAATACCCTTAAAACCTAGCTTAAAATCCAAACGCGTATGGTTACCTTAATAAAAACCCCTTAAAATGTAGCTAAAGGTTGCAGCTTTATCAAATTAAATCAATAATTCCATTACTATTCGGCAATCATGAACAGATCGATGCGCAAGAGTGACATTAAATGGCTGCCTACTGCAAAATCGATATCAAAATGCTTGTAAAATATGAATTTATATGTTTATTTTAAAAGTAATACCCTTAAAACCTAGCTTAAAATCCAAACGCGTATGGTTACCTTAATAAAAACCCCTTAAAATGTAGCTAAAGGTTGCAGCTTTATCAAATTAAATCAATAATTCCATTACTATTCGGCAATCATGAACAGATCGATGCGCAAGAGTGACATTAAATGGCTGCCTACTGCAAAATCGATATCAAAATGCTTGTAAAATATGAATTTATATGTTTATTTTAAAAGTAATACCCTTAAAACCTAGCTTAAAATCCAAACGCGTATGGTTACCTTAATAAAAACCCCTTAAAATGTAGCTAAAGGTTGCAGCTTTATCAAATTAAATCAATAATTCCATTACTATTCGGCAATCATGAACAGATCGATGCGCAAGAGTGACATTAAATGGCTGCCTACTGCAAAATCGATATCAAAATGCTTGTAAAATACGAATTTATATGTTTATTTTAAAAGTAATACCCTTAAAACCTAGCTTAAAATCCAAACGCGTATGGTTACCTTAATAAAAACCCCTTAAAATGTAGCTAAAGGTTGCAGCTTTATCAAATAAAATCAATAATTCCATTACTATTCGGCAATCATGAACAGATCGATGCGCAAGAGTGACATTAAATGGCTGCCTACTGCAAAATCGATATCAAAATGCTTGTAAAATATGAATTTATATGTTTATTTTAAAAGTAATACCCTTAAAACCTAGCTTAAAATCCAAACGCGTATGGTTACCTTAATAAAAACCCCTTAAAATGTAGCTAAAGGTTGCAGCTTTATCAAATTAAATCAATAATTCCATTACTATTCGGCAATCATGAACAGATCGATGCGCAAGAGTGACATTAAATGGCTGCCTACTGCAAAATCGATATCAAAATGCTTGTAAAATATGAATTTATATGTTTATTTTAAAAGTAATACCCTTAAAACCTAGCTTAAAATCCAAACGCGTATGGTTACCTTAATAAAAACCCCTTAAAATGTAGCTAAAGGTTGCAGCTTTATCAAATTAAATCAATAATTCCATTACTATTCGGCAATCATGAACAGATCGATGCGCAAGAGTGACATTAAATGGCTGCCTACTGCAAAATCGATATCAAAATGCTTGTAAAATATGAATTTATATGTTTATTTTAAAAGTAATACCCTTAAAACCTAGCTTAAAATCCAAACGCGTATGGTTACCTTAATAAAAACCCCTTAAAATGTAGCTAAAGGTTGCAGCTTTATCAAATTAAATCAATAATTCCATTACTATTCGGCAATCATGAACAGATCGATGCGCAAGAGTGACATTAAATGGCTGCCTACTGCAAAATCGATATCAAAATGCTTGTAAAATATGAATTTATATGTTTATTTTAAAAGTAATACCCTTAAAACCTAGCTTAAAATCCAAACGCGTATGGTTACCTTAATAAAAACCCCTTAAAATGTAGCTAAAGGTTGCAGCTTTATCAAATTAAATCAATAATTCCATTACTATTCGGCAATCATGAACAGATCGATGCGCAAGAGTGACATTAAATGGCTGCCTACTGCAAAATCGATATCTTGTAAAATATGAATTTATATGTTTATTTTAAAAGTAATACCCTTAAAACCTAGCTTAAAATCCAAACGCGTATGGTTACCTTAATAAAAACCCCTTAAAATGTAGCTAAAGGTTGCAGCTTTATCAAATTAAATCAATAATTCCATTACTATTCGGCAATCATGAACAGATCGATGCGCAAGAGTGACATTAAATGGCTGCCTACTGCAAAATCGATATCAAAATGCTTGTAAAATATGAATTTATATGTTTATTTTAAAAGTAATACCCTTAAAACCTATGTAAATATGAATTTATATGTTTATTTTAAAAGTAATACCCTTAAAACCTAGCTTAAAATCCAAACGCGTATGGTTACCTTAATAAACCCCTTAAATGTAGCTAAAGGTTGCAGCTTTATCAAATTAAATCAATATTACATTACTATTCGGCTATCTACTGCAAAATCGATATCAAAATATCTTGTAAAATATGAATTTATATGTTTATTTTAAAAGTAATACCCTTAAAACCTAGCTTAAAATCCAAACGCGTATGGTTACCTTAATAAAAACCCCTTAAAATGTAGCTAAAGGTTGCAGCTTTATCAAATTAAATCAATAATTCCATTACTATTCGGCAATCATGAACAGATCGATGCGCAAGAGTGACATTAAATGGCTGCCTACTGCAAAATCGATATCAAAATGCTTGTAAAATATGAATTTATATGTTTATTTTAAAAGTAATACCCTTAAAACCTAGCTTAAAATCCAAACGCGTATGGTTACCTTAATAAAAACCCCTTAAAATGTAGCTAAAGGTTGCAGCTTTATCAAATTAAATCAATAATTCCATTACTATTCGGCAATCATGAACAGATCGATGCGCAAGAGTGACATTAAATGGCTGCCTACTGCAAAATCGATATCAAAATGCTTGTAAAATATGAATTTATATGTTTATTTTAAAAGTAATACCCTTAAAACCTAGCTTAAAATCCAAACGCGTATGGTTACCTTAATAAAAACCCCTTAAAATGTAGCTAAAGGTTGCAGCTTTATCAAATTAAATCAATAATTCCATTACTATTCGGCAATCATGAACAGATCGATGCGCAAGAGTGACATTAAATGGCTGCCTACTGCAAAATCGATATCAAAATGCTTGTAAAATATGAATTTATATGTTTATTTTAAAAGTAATACCCTTAAAACCTAGCTTAAAATCCAAACGCGTATGGTTACCTTAATAAAAACCCCTTAAAATGTAGCTAAAGGTTGCAGCTTTATCAAATTAAATCAATAATTCCATTACTATTCGGCAATCATGAACAGATCGATGCGCAAGAGTGACATTAAATGGCTGCCTACTGCAAAATCGATATCAAAATGCTTGTAAAATATGAATTTATATGTTTATTTTAAAAGTAATACCCTTAAAACCTAGCTTAAAATCCAAACGCGTATGGTTACCTTAATAAAAACCCCTTAAAATGTAGCTAAAGGTTGCAGCTTTATCAAATTAAATCAATAATTCCATTACTATTCGGCAATCATGAACAGATCGATGCGCAAGAGTGACATTAAATGGCTGCCTACTGCAAAATCGATATCAAAATGCTTGTAAAATATGAATTTATATGTTTATTTTAAAAGTAATACCCTTAAAACCTAGCTTAAAATCCAAACGCGTATGGTTACCTTAATAAAAACCCCTTAAAATGTAGCTAAAGGTTGCAGCTTTATCAAATTAAATCAATAATTCCATTACTATTCGGCAATCATGAACAGATCGATGCGCAAGAGTGACATTAAATGGCTGCCTACTGCAAAATCGATATCAAAATGCTTGTAAAATATGAATTTATATGTTTATTTTAAAAGTAATACCCTTAAAACCTAGCTTAAAATCCAAACGCGTATGGTTACCTTAATAAAAACCCCTTAAAATGTAGCTAAAGGTTGCAGCTTTATCAAATTAAATCAATAATTCCATTACTATTCGGCAATCATGAACAGATCGATGCGCAAGAGTGACATTAAATGGCTGCCTACTGCAAAATCGATATCAAAATGCTTGTAAAATATGAATTTATATGTTTATTTTAAAAGTAATACCCTTAAAACCTAGCTTAAAATCCAAACGCGTATGGTTACCTTAATAAAAACCCCTTAAAATGTAGCTAAAGGTTGCAGCTTTATCAAATTAAATCAATAATTCCATTACTATTCGGCAATCATGAACAGATCGATGCGCAAGAGTGACATTAAATGGCTGCCTACTGCAAAATCGATATCAAAATGCTTGTAAAATATGAATTTATATGTTTATTTTAAAAGTAATACCCTTAAAACCTAGCTTAAAATCCAAACGCGTATGGTTACCTTAATAAAAACCCCTTAAAATGTAGCTAAAGGTTGCAGCTTTATCAAATTAAATCAATAATTCCATTACTATTCGGCAATCATGAACAGATCGATGCGCAAGAGTGACATTAAATGGCTGCCTACTGCAAAATCGATATCAAAATGCTTGTAAAATATGAATTTATATGTTTATTTTAAAAGTAATACCCTTAAAACCTAGCTTAAAATCCAAACGCGTATGGTTACCTTAATAAAAACCCCTTAAAATGTAGCTAAAGGTTGCAGCTTTATCAAATTAAATCAATAATTCCATTACTATTCGGCAATCATGAACAGATCGATGCGCAAGAGTGACATTAAATGGCTGCCTACTGCAAAATCGATATCAAAATGCTTGTAAAATATGAATTTATATGTTTATTTTAAAAGTAATACCCTTAAAACCTAGCTTAAAATCCAAACGCGTATGGTTACCTTAATAAAAACCCCTTAAAATGTAGCTAAAGGTTGCAGCTTTATCAAATTAAATCAATAATTCCATTACTATTCGGCAATCATGAACAGATCGATGCGCAAGAGTGACATTAAATGGCTGCCTACTGCAAAATCGATATCAAAATGCTTGTAAAATATGAATTTATATGTTTATTTTAAAAGTAATACCCTTAAAACCTAGCTTAAAATCCAAACGCGTATGGTTACCTTAATAAAAACCCCTTAAAATGTAGCTAAAGGTTGCAGCTTTATCAAATTAAATCAATAATTCCATTACTATTCGGCAATCATGAACAGATCGATGCGCAAGAGTGACATTAAATGGCTGCCTACTGCAAAATCGATATCAAAATGCTTGTAAAATATGAATTTATATGTTTATTTTAAAAGTAATACCCTTAAAACCTAGCTTAAAATCCAAACGCGTATGGTTACCTTAATAAAAACCCCTTAAAATGTAGCTAAAGGTTGCAGCTTTATCAAATTAAATCAATAATTCCATTACTATTCGGCAATCATGAACAGATCGATGCGCAAGAGTGACATTAAATGGCTGCCTACTGCAAAATCGATATCAAAATGCTTGTAAAATATGAATTTATATGTTTATTTTAAAAGTAATACCCTTAAAACCTAGCTTAAAATCCAAACGCGTATGGTTACCTTAATAAAAACCCCTTAAAATGTAGCTAAAGGTTGCAGCTTTATCAAATTAAATCAATAATTCCATTACTATTCGGCAATCATGAACAGATCGATGCGCAAGAGTGACATTAAATGGCTGCCTACTGCAAAATCGATATCAAAATGCTTGTAAAATATGAATTTATATGTTTATTTTAAAAGTAATACCCTTAAAACCTAGCTTAAAATCCAAACGCGTATGGTTACCTTAATAAAAACCCCTTAAAATGTAGCTAAAGGTTGCAGCTTTATCAAATTAAATCAATAATTCCATTACTATTCGGCAATCATGAACAGATCGATGCGCAAGAGTGACATTAAATGGCTGCCTACTGCAAAATCGATATCAAAATGCTTGTAAAATATGAATTTATATGTTTATTTTAAAAGTAATACCCTTAAAACCTAGCTTAAAATCCAAACGCGTATGGTTACCTTAATAAAAACCCCTTAAAATGTAGCTAAAGGTTGCAGCTTTATCAAATTAAATCAATAATTCCATTACTATTCGGCAATCATGAACAGATCGATGCGCAAGAGTGACATTAAATGGCTGCCTACTGCAAAATCGATATCAAAATGCTTGTAAAATATGAATTTATATGTTTATTTTAAAAGTAATACCCTTAAAACCTAGCTTAAAATCCAAACGCGTATGGTTACCTTAATAAAAACCCCTTAAAATGTAGCTAAAGGTTTGCAGCTTTATCAAATTAAATCAATAATTCCATTACTATTCGGCAATCATGAACAGATCGATGCGCAAGAGTGACATTAAATGGCTGCCTACTGCAAAATCGATATCAAAATGCTTGTAAAATATGAATTTATATGTTTATTTTAAAAGTAATACCCTTAAAACCTAGCTTAAAATCCAAACGCGTATGGTTACCTTAATAAAAACCCCTTAAAATGTAGCTAAAGGTTGCAGCTTTATCAAATTAAATCAATAATTCCATTACTATTCGGCAATCATGAACAGATCGATGCGCAAGAGTGACATTAAATGGCTGCCTACTGCAAAATCGATATCAAAATGCTTGTAAAATATGAATTTATATGTTTATTTTAAAAGTAATACCCTTAAAACCTAGCTTAAAATCCAAACGCGTATGGTTACCTTAATAAAAACCCCTTAAAATGTAGCTAAAGGTTGCAGCTTTATCAAATTAAATCAATAATTCCATTACTATTCGGCAATCATGAACAGATCGATGCGCAAGAGTGACATTAAATGGCTGCCTACTGCAAAATCGATATCAAAATGCTTGTAAAATATGAATTTATATGTTTATTTTAAAAGTAATACCCTTAAAACCTAGCTTAAAATCCAAACGCGTATGGTTACCTTAATAAAAACCCCTTAAAATGTAGCTAAAGGTTGCAGCTTTATCAAATTAAATCAATAATTCCATTACTATTCGGCAATCATGAACAGATCGATGCGCAAGAGTGACATTAAATGGCTGCCTACTGCAAAATCGATATCAAAATGCTTGTAAAATATGAATTTATATGTTTATTTTAAAAGTAATACCCTTAAAACCTAGCTTAAAATCCAAACGCGTATGGTTACCTTAATAAAAACCCCTTAAAATGTAGCTAAAGGTTGCAGCTTTATCAAATTAAATCAATAATTCCATTACTATTCGGCAATCATGAACAGATCGATGCGCAAGAGTGACATTAAATGGCTGCCTACTGCAAAATCGATATCAAAATGCTTGTAAAATATGAATTTATATGTTTATTTTAAAAGTAATACCCTTAAAACCTAGCTTAAAATCCAAACGCGTATGGTTACCTTAATAAAAACCCCTTAAAATGTAGCTAAAGGTTGCAGCTTTATCAAATTAAATCAATAATTCCATTACTATTCGGCAATCATGAACAGATCGATGCGCAAGAGTGACATTAAATGGCTGCCTACTGCAAAATCGATATCAAAATGCTTGTAAAATATGAATTTATATGTTTATTTTAAAAGTAATACCCTTAAAACCTAGCTTAAAATCCAAACGCGTATGGTTACCTTAATAAAAACCCCTTAAAATGTAGCTAAAGGTTGCAGCTTTATCAAATTAAATCAATAATTCCATTACTATTCGGCAATCATGAACAGATCGATGCGCAAGAGTGACATTAAATGGCTGCCTACTGCAAAATCGATATCAAAATGCTTGTAAAATATGAATTTATATGTTTATTTTAAAAGTAATACCCTTAAAACCTAGCTTAAAATCCAAACGCGTATGGTTACCTTAATAAAAACCCCTTAAAATGTAGCTAAAGGTTGCAGCTTTATCAAATTAAATCAATAATTCCATTACTATTCGGCAATCATGAACAGATCGATGCGCAAGAGTGACATTAAATGGCTGCCTACTGCAAAATCGATATCAAAATGCTTGTAAAATATGAATTTATATGTTTATTTTAAAAGTAATACCCTTAAAACCTAGCTTAAAATCCAAACGCGTATGGTTACCTTAATAAAAACCCCTTAAAATGTAGCTAAAGGTTGCAGCTTTATCAAATTAAATCAATAATTCCATTACTATTCGGCAATCATGAACAGATCGATGCGCAAGAGTGACATTAAATGGCTGCCTACTGCAAAATCGATATCAAAATGCTTGTAAAATATGAATTTATATGTTTATTTTAAAAGTAATACCCTTAAAACCTAGCTTAAAATCCAAACGCGTATGGTTACCTTAATAAAAACCCCTTAAAATGTAGCTAAAGGTTGCAGCTTTATCAAATTAAATCAATAATTCCATTACTATTCGGCAATCATGAACAGATCGATGCGCAAGAGTGACATTAAATGGCTGCCTACTGCAAAATCGATATCAAAATGCTTGTAAAATATGAATTTATATGTTTATTTTAAAAGTAATACCCTTAAAACCTAGCTTAAAATCCAAACGCGTATGGTTACCTTAATAAAAACCCCTTAAAATGTAGCTAAAGGTTGCAGCTTTATCAAATTAAATCAATAATTCCATTACTATTCGGCAATCATGAACAGATCGATGCGCAAGAGTGACATTAAATGGCTGCCTACTGCAAAATCGATATCAAAATGCTTGTAAAATATGAATTTATATGTTTATTTTAAAAGTAATACCCTTAAAACCTAGCTTAAAATCCAAACGCGTATGGTTACCTTAATAAAAACCCCTTAAAATGTAGCTAAAGGTTGCAGCTTTATCAAATTAAATCAATAATTCCATTACTATTCGGCAATCATGAACAGATCGATGCGCAAGAGTGACATTAAATGGCTGCCTACTGCAAAATCGATATCAAAATGCTTGTAAAATATGAATTTATATGTTTATTTTAAAAGTAATACCCTTAAAACCTAGCTTAAAATCCAAACGCGTATGGTTACCTTAATAAAAACCCCTTAAAATGTAGCTAAAGGTTGCAGCTTTATCAAATTAAATCAATAATTCCATTACTATTCGGCAATCATGAACAGATCGATGCGCAAGAGTGACATTAAATGGCTGCCTACTGCAAAATCGATATCAAAATGCTTGTAAAATATGAATTTATATGTTTATTTTAAAAGTAATACCCTTAAAACCTAGCTTAAAATCCAAACGCGTATGGTTACCTTAATAAAAACCCCTTAAAATGTAGCTAAAGGTTGCAGCTTTATCAAATTAAATCAATAATTCCATTACTATTCGGCAATCATGAACAGATCGATGCGCAAGAGTGACATTAAATGGCTGCCTACTGCAAAATCGATATCAAAATGCTTGTAAAATATGAATTTATATGTTTATTTTAAAAGTAATACCCTTAAAACCTAGCTTAAAATCCAAACGCGTATGGTTACCTTAATAAAAACCCCTTAAAATGTAGCTAAAGGTTGCAGCTTTATCAAATTAAATCAATAATTCCATTACTATTCGGCAATCATGAACAGATCGATGCGCAAGAGTGACATTAAATGGCTGCCTACTGCAAAATCGATATCAAAATGCTTGTAAAATATGAATTTATATGTTTATTTTAAAAGTAATACCCTTAAAACCTAGCTTAAAATCCAAACGCGTATGGTTACCTTAATAAAAACCCCTTAAAATGTAGCTAAAGGTTGCAGCTTTATCAAATTAAATCAATAATTCCATTACTATTCGGCAATCATGAACAGATCGATGCGCAAGAGTGACATTAAATGGCTGCCTACTGCAAAATCGATATCAAAATGCTTGTAAAATATGAATTTATATGTTTATTTTAAAAGTAATACCCTTAAAACCTAGCTTAAAATCCAAACGCGTATGGTTACCTTAATAAAAACCCCTTAAAATGTAGCTAAAGGTTGCAGCTTTATCAAATTAAATCAATAATTCCATTACTATTCGGCAATCATGAACAGATCGATGCGCAAGAGTGACATTAAATGGCTGCCTACTGCAAAATCGATATCAAAATGCTTGTAAAATATGAATTTATATGTTTATTTTAAAAGTAATACCCTTAAAACCTAGCTTAAAATCCAAACGCGTATGGTTACCTTAATAAAAACCCCTTAAAATGTAGCTAAAGGTTGCAGCTTTATCAAATTAAATCAATAATTCCATTACTATTCGGCAATCATGAACAGATCGATGCGCAAGAGTGACATTAAATGGCTGCCTACTGCAAAATCGATATCAAAATGCTTGTAAAATATGAATTTATATGTTTATTTTAAAAGTAATACCCTTAAAACCTAGCTTAAAATCCAAACGCGTATGGTTACCTTAATAAAAACCCCTTAAAATGTAGCTAAAGGTTGCAGCTTTATCAAATTAAATCAATAATTCCATTACTATTCGGCAATCATTGAACAGATCGATGCGCAAGAGTGACATTAAATGGCTGCCTACTGCAAAATCGATATCAAATGCTTGTAAAATATGAATTTATATGTTTATTTTAAAAGTAATACCCTTAAAACCTAGCTTAAAATCCAAACGCGTATGGTTACCTTAATAAAAACCCCTTAAAATGTAGCTAAAGGTTGCAGCTTTATCAAATTAAATCAATAATTCCATTACTATTCGGCAATCATGAACAGATCGATGCGCAAGAGTGACATTAAATGGCTGCCTACTGCAAAATCGATATCAAAATGCTTGTAAAATATGAATTTATATGTTTATTTTAAAAGTAATACCCTTAAAACCTAGCTTAAAATCCAAACGCGTATGGTTACCTTAATAAAAACCCCTTAAAATGTAGCTAAAGGTTGCAGCTTTATCAAATTAAATCAATAATTCCATTACTATTCGGCAATCATGAACAGATCGATGCGCAAGAGTGACATTAAATGGCTGCCTACTGCAAAATCGATATCAAAATGCTTGTAAAATATGAATTTATATGTTTATTTTAAAAGTAATACCCTTAAAACCTAGCTTAAAATCCAAACGCGTATGGTTACCTTAATAAAAACCCCTTAAAATGTAGCTAAAGGTTGCAGCTTTATCAAATTAAATCAATAATTCCATTACTATTCGGCAATCATGAACAGATCGATGCGCAAGAGTGACATTAAATGGCTGCCTACTGCAAAATCGATATCAAAATGCTTGTAAAATATGAATTTATATGTTTATTTTAAAAGTAATACCCTTAAAACCTAGCTTAAAATCCAAACGCGTATGGTTACCTTAATAAAAACCCCTTAAAATGTAGCTAAAGGTTGCAGCTTTATCAAATTAAATCAATAATTCCATTACTATTCGGCAATCATGAACAGATCGATGCGCAAGAGTGACATTAAATGGCTGCCTACTGCAAAATCGATATCAAAATGCTTGTAAAATATGAATTTATATGTTTATTTTAAAAGTAATACCCTTAAAACCTAGCTTAAAATCCAAACGCGTATGGTTACCTTAATAAAAACCCCTTAAAATGTAGCTAAAGGTTGCAGCTTTATCAAATTAAATCAATAATTCCATTACTATTCGGCAATCATGAACAGATCGATGCGCAAGAGTGACATTAAATGGCTGCCTACTGCAAAATCGATATCAAAATGCTTGTAAAATATGAATTTATATGTTTATTTTAAAAGTAATACCCTTAAAACCTAGCTTAAAATCCAAACGCGTATGGTTACCTTAATAAAAACCCCTTAAAATGTAGCTAAAGGTTGCAGCTTTATCAAATTAAATCAATAATTCCATTACTATTCGGCAATCATGAACAGATCGATGCGCAAGAGTGACATTAAATGGCTGCCTACTGCAAAATCGATATCAAAATGCTTGTAAAATATGAATTTATATGTTTATTTTAAAAGTAATACCCTTAAAACCTAGCTTAAAATCCAAACGCGTATGGTTACCTTAATAAAAACCCCTTAAAATGTAGCTAAAGGTTGCAGCTTTATCAAATTAAATCAATAATTCCATTACTATTCGGCAATCATGAACAGATCGATGCGCAAGAGTGACATTAAATGGCTGCCTACTGCAAAATCGATATCAAAATGCTTGTAAAATATGAATTTATATGTTTATTTTAAAAGTAATACCCTTAAAACCTAGCTTAAAATCCAAACGCGTATGGTTACCTTAATAAAAACCCCTTAAAATGTAGCTAAAGGTTGCAGCTTTATCAAATTAAATCAATAATTCCATTACTATTCGGCAATCATGAACAGATCGATGCGCAAGAGTGACATTAAATGGCTGCCTACTGCAAAATCGATATCAAAATGCTTGTAAAATATGAATTTATATGTTTATTTTAAAAGTAATACCCTTAAAACCTAGCTTAAAATCCAAACGCGTATGGTTACCTTAATAAAAACCCCTTAAAATGTAGCTAAAGGTTGCAGCTTTATCAAATTAAATCAATAATTCCATTACTATTCGGCAATCATGAACAGATCGATGCGCAAGAGTGACATTAAATGGCTGCCTACTGCAAAATCGATATCAAAATGCTTGTAAAATATGAATTTATATGTTTATTTTAAAAGTAATACCCTTAAAACCTAGCTTAAAATCCAAACGCGTATGGTTACCTTAATAAAAACCCCTTAAAATGTAGCTAAAGGTTGCAGCTTTATCAAATTAAATCAATAATTCCATTACTATTCGGCAATCATGAACAGATCGATGCGCAAGAGTGACATTAAATGGCTGCCTACTGCAAAATCGATATCAAAATGCTTGTAAAATATGAATTTATATGTTTATTTTAAAAGTAATACCCTTAAAACCTAGCTTAAAATCCAAACGCGTATGGTTACCTTAATAAAAACCCCTTAAAATGTAGCTAAAGGTTGCAGCTTTATCAAATTAAATCAATAATTCCATTACTATTCGGCAATCATGAACAGATCGATGCGCAAGAGTGACATTAAATGGCTGCCTACTGCAAAATCGATATCAAAATGCTTGTAAAATATGAATTTATATGTTTATTTTAAAAGTAATACCCTTAAAACCTAGCTTAAAATCCAAACGCGTATGGTTACCTTAATAAAAACCCCTTAAAATGTAGCTAAAGGTTGCAGCTTTATCAAATTAAATCAATAATTCCATTACTATTCGGCAATCATGAACAGATCGATGCGCAAGAGTGACATTAAATGGCTGCCTACTGCAAAATCGATATCAAAATGCTTGTAAAATATGAATTTATATGTTTATTTTAAAAGTAATACCCTTAAAACCTAGCTTAAAATCCAAACGCGTATGGTTACCTTAATAAAAACCCCTTAAAATGTAGCTAAAGGTTGCAGCTTTATCAAATTAAATCAATAATTCCATTACTATTCGGCAATCATGAACAGATCGATGCGCAAGAGTGACATTAAATGGCTGCCTACTGCAAAATCGATATCAAAATGCTTGTAAAATATGAATTTATATGTTTATTTTAAAAGTAATACCCTTAAAACCTAGCTTAAAATCCAAACGCGTATGGTTACCTTAATAAAAACCCCTTAAAATGTAGCTAAAGGTTGCAGCTTTATCAAATTAAATCAATAATTCCATTACTATTCGGCAATCATGAACAGATCGATGCGCAAGAGTGACATTAAATGGCTGCCTACTGCAAAATCGATATCAAAATGCTTGTAAAATATGAATTTATATGTTTATTTTAAAAGTAATACCCTTAAAACCTAGCTTAAAATCCAAACGCGTATGGTTACCTTAATAAAAACCCCTTAAAATGTAGCTAAAGGTTGCAGCTTTATCAAATTAAATCAATAATTCCATTACTATTCGGCAATCATGAACAGATCGATGCGCAAGAGTGACATTAAATGGCTGCCTACTGCAAAATCGATATCAAAATGCTTGTAAAATATGAATTTATATGTTTATTTTAAAAGTAATACCCTTAAAACCTAGCTTAAAATCCAAACGCGTATGGTTACCTTAATAAAAACCCCTTAAAATGTAGCTAAAGGTTGCAGCTTTATCAAATTAAATCAATAATTCCATTACTATTCGGCAATCATGAACAGATCGATGCGCAAGAGTGACATTAAATGGCTGCCTACTGCAAAATCGATATCAAAATGCTTGTAAAATATGAATTTATATGTTTATTTTAAAAGTAATACCCTTAAAACCTAGCTTAAAATCCAAACGCGTATGGTTACCTTAATAAAAACCCCTTAAAATGTAGCTAAAGGTTGCAGCTTTATCAAATTAAATCAATAATTCCATTACTATTCGGCAATCATGAACAGATCGATGCGCAAGAGTGACATTAAATGGCTGCCTACTGCAAAATCGATATCAAAATGCTTGTAAAATATGAATTTATATGTTTATTTTAAAAGTAATACCCTTAAAACCTAGCTTAAAATCCAAACGCGTATGGTTACCTTAATAAAAACCCCTTAAAATGTAGCTAAAGGTTGCAGCTTTATCAAATTAAATCAATAATTCCATTACTATTCGGCAATCATGAACAGATCGATGCGCAAGAGTGACATTAAATGGCTGCCTACTGCAAAATCGATATCAAAATGCTTGTAAAATATGAATTTATATGTTTATTTTAAAAGTAATACCCTTAAAACCTAGCTTAAAATCCAAACGCGTATGGTTACCTTAATAAAAACCCCTTAAAATGTAGCTAAAGGTTGCAGCTTTATCAAATTAAATCAATAATTCCATTACTATTCGGCAATCATGAACAGATCGATGCGCAAGAGTGACATTAAATGGCTGCCTACTGCAAAATCGATATCAAAATGCTTGTAAAATATGAATTTATATGTTTATTTTAAAAGTAATACCCTTAAAACCTAGCTTAAAATCCAAACGCGTATGGTTACCTTAATAAAAACCCCTTAAAATGTAGCTAAAGGTTGCAGCTTTATCAAATTAAATCAATAATTCCATTACTATTCGGCAATCATGAACAGATCGATGCGCAAGAGTGACATTAAATGGCTGCCTACTGCAAAATCGATATCAAAATGCTTGTAAAATATGAATTTATATGTTTATTTTAAAAGTAATACCCTTAAAACCTAGCTTAAAATCCAAACGCGTATGGTTACCTTAATAAAAACCCCTTAAAATGTAGCTAAAGGTTGCAGCTTTATCAAATTAAATCAATAATTCCATTACTATTCGGCAATCATGAACAGATCGATGCGCAAGAGTGACATTAAATGGCTGCCTACTGCAAAATCGATATCAAAATGCTTGTAAAATATGAATTTATATGTTTATTTTAAAAGTAATACCCTTAAAACCTAGCTTAAAATCCAAACGCGTATGGTTACCTTAATAAAAACCCCTTAAAATGTAGCTAAAGGTTGCAGCTTTATCAAATTAAATCAATAATTCCATTACTATTCGGCAATCATGAACAGATCGATGCGCAAGAGTGACATTAAATGGCTGCCTACTGCAAAATCGATATCAAAATGCTTGTAAAATATGAATTTATATGTTTATTTTAAAAGTAATACCCTTAAAACCTAGCTTAAAATCCAAACGCGTATGGTTACCTTAATAAAAACCCCTTAAAATGTAGCTAAAGGTTGCAGCTTTATCAAATTAAATCAATAATTCCATTACTATTCGGCAATCATGAACAGATCGATGCGCAAGAGTGACATTAAATGGCTGCCTACTGCAAAATCGATATCAAAATGCTTGTAAAATATGAATTTATATGTTTATTTTAAAAGTAATACCCTTAAAACCTAGCTTAAAATCCAAACGCGTATGGTTACCTTAATAAAAACCCCTTAAAATGTAGCTAAAGGTTGCAGCTTTATCAAATTAAATCAATAATTCCATTACTATTCGGCAATCATGAACAGATCGATGCGCAAGAGTGACATTAAATGGCTGCCTACTGCAAAATCGATATCAAAATGCTTGTAAAATATGAATTTATATGTTTATTTTAAAAGTAATACCCTTAAAACCTAGCTTAAAATCCAAACGCGTATGGTTACCTTAATAAAAACCCCTTAAAATGTAGCTAAAGGTTGCAGCTTTATCAAATTAAATCAATAATTCCATTACTATTCGGCAATCATGAACAGATCGATGCGCAAGAGTGACATTAAATGGCTGCCTACTGCAAAATCGATATCAAAATGCTTGTAAAATATGAATTTATATGTTTATTTTAAAAGTAATACCCTTAAAACCTAGCTTAAAATCCAAACGCGTATGGTTACCTTAATAAAAACCCCTTAAAATGTAGCTAAAGGTTGCAGCTTTATCAAATTAAATCAATAATTCCATTACTATTCGGCAATCATGAACAGATCGATGCGCAAGAGTGACATTAAATGGCTGCCTACTGCAAAATCGATATCAAAATGCTTGTAAAATATGAATTTATATGTTTATTTTAAAAGTAATACCCTTAAAACCTAGCTTAAAATCCAAACGCGTATGGTTACCTTAATAAAAACCCCTTAAAATGTAGCTAAAGGTTGCAGCTTTATCAAATTAAATCAATAATTCCATTACTATTCGGCAATCATGAACAGATCGATGCGCAAGAGTGACATTAAATGGCTGCCTACTGCAAAATCGATATCAAAATGCTTGTAAAATATGAATTTATATGTTTATTTTAAAAGTAATACCCTTAAAACCTAGCTTAAAATCCAAACGCGTATGGTTACCTTAATAAAAACCCCTTAAAATGTAGCTAAAGGTTGCAGCTTTATCAAATTAAATCAATAATTCCATTACTATTCGGCAATCATGAACAGATCGATGCGCAAGAGTGACATTAAATGGCTGCCTACTGCAAAATCGATATCAAAATGCTTGTAAAATATGAATTTATATGTTTATTTTAAAAGTAATACCCTTAAAACCTAGCTTAAAATCCAAACGCGTATGGTTACCTTAATAAAAACCCCTTAAAATGTAGCTAAAGGTTGCAGCTTTATCAAATTAAATCAATAATTCCATTACTATTCGGCAATCATGAACAGATCGATGCGCAAGAGTGACATTAAATGGCTGCCTACTGCAAAATCGATATCAAAATGCTTGTAAAATATGAATTTATATGTTTATTTTAAAAGTAATACCCTTAAAACCTAGCTTAAAATCCAAACGCGTATGGTTACCTTAATAAAAACCCCTTAAAATGTAGCTAAAGGTTGCAGCTTTATCAAATTAAATCAATAATTCCATTACTATTCGGCAATCATGAACAGATCGATGCGCAAGAGTGACATTAAATGGCTGCCTACTGCAAAATCGATATCAAAATGCTTGTAAAATATGAATTTATATGTTTATTTTAAAAGTAATACCCTTAAAACCTAGCTTAAAATCCAAACGCGTATGGTTACCTTAATAAAAACCCCTTAAAATGTAGCTAAAGGTTGCAGCTTTATCAAATTAAATCAATAATTCCATTACTATTCGGCAATCATGAACAGATCGATGCGCAAGAGTGACATTAAATGGCTGCCTACTGCAAAATCGATATCAAAATGCTTGTAAAATATGAATTTATATGTTTATTTTAAAAGTAATACCCTTAAAACCTAGCTTAAAATCCAAACGCGTATGGTTACCTTAATAAAAACCCCTTAAAATGTAGCTAAAGGTTGCAGCTTTATCAAATTAAATCAATAATTCCATTACTATTCGGCAATCATGAACAGATCGATGCGCAAGAGTGACATTAAATGGCTGCCTACTGCAAAATCGATATCAAAATGCTTGTAAAATATGAATTTATATGTTTATTTTAAAAGTAATACCCTTAAAACCTAGCTTAAAATCCAAACGGGTATGGTTACCTTAATAAAAACCCCTTAAAATGTAGCTAAAGGTTGCAGCTTTATCAAATTAAATCAATAATTCCATTACTATTCGGCAATCATGAACAGATCGATGCGCAAGAGTGACATTAAATGGCTGCCTACTGCAAAATCGATATCAAAATGCTTGTAAAATATGAATTTATATGTTTATTTTAAAAGTAATACCCTTAAAACCTAGCTTAAAATCCAAACGCGTATGGTTACCTTAATAAAAACCCCTTAAAATGTAGCTAAAGGTTGCAGCTTTATCAAATTAAATCAATAATTCCATTACTATTCGGCAATCATGAACAGATCGATGCGCAAGAGTGACATTAAATGGCTGCCTACTGCAAAATCGATATCAAAATGCTTGTAAAATATGAATTTATATGTTTATTTTAAAAGTAATACCCTTAAAACCTAGCTTAAAATCCAAACGCGTATGGTTACCTTAATAAAAACCCCTTAAAATGTAGCTAAAGGTTGCAGCTTTATCAAATTAAATCAATAATTCCATTACTATTCGGCAATCATGAACAGATCGATGCGCAAGAGTGACATTAAATGGCTGCCTACTGCAAAATCGATATCAAAATGCTTGTAAAATATGAATTTATATGTTTATTTTAAAAGTAATACCCTTAAAACCTAGCTTAAAATCCAAACGCGTATGGTTACCTTAATAAAAACCCCTTAAAATGTAGCTAAAGGTTGCAGCTTTATCTTTATATGTTTATTTTAAAAGTAATACCCTTAAAACCTAGCTTAAAATCCAAACGCGTATGGTTACCTTAATAAAAACCCCTTAAAATGTAGCTAAAGGTTGCAGCTTTATCAAATTAAATCAATAATTCCATTACTATTCGGCAATCATGAACAGATCGATGCGCAAGAGTGACATTAAATGGCTGCCTACTGCAAAATCGATATCAAAATGCTTGTAAAATATGAATTTATATGTTTATTTTAAAAGTAATACCCTTAAAACCTAGCTTAAAATCCAAACGCGTATGGTTACCTTAATAAAAACCCCTTAAAATGTAGCTAAAGGTTGCAGCTTTATCAAATTAAATCAATAATTCCATTACTATTCGGCAATCATGAACAGATCGATGCGCAAGAGTGACATTAAATGGCTGCCTACTGCAAAATCGATATCAAAATGCTTGTAAAATATGAATTTAACGTGTGGGGAATGAAATACGAACAAATTTTAAATGTCAGTAATAAACTGTTACATACAAGTTATTTGATTTGGTTACAGTTTATTAAATAGCTTTGACACTTCAGTTAATTTACAAAAAAAATTTACTCCATTGCGGCTCGCTTTCCGTATATTCTGAGGAACTTTCTTCATTGACCTCTGAATTCCATTTGTATTAATGTTCTTTAGCACTTTACGGATTTTATAAATCAAGCAATCCACATTTTTGGCGCGATATCTGTTGGCATATACCTTTCTTTTCAAGTTTGCCTAAAAAAGTTTCGATTGGTCTTAATTGTGAAACATTTGGGGGTTAAACTCCTTCGGTACAAATTCAATTTTGCGCTTATTAAAATTGTTTAATGTTACTTTAGCGTAATGTGACGACGCTAAATCGGGCCAAAATATAATTTGTTCACGTCGATGATGTTTTTTGATGAATTTTTGGAGTGCTGGCAAATATTTGTCCATGTAAGTTTGCGCACTTACAGCCAAACCTCTTTTAAAAAATATTGGCTCACTGATACCGCGCTCGCTGATAGCCAGCCATAATAGAACCTTCCCTGGAAGCTATGTTTTTGCAATATGCTTTTCTTTTTCAGGCGCTTTGTGGTCAGAAGACTCAAAATAATATTTTGGTACCCATTGATTCCCCTCAATCGTAAAATATGACTCATCATCCATCACACAGATGTGTGGCGAACCGCACGAAAAAATTTTTTTTAAAAATCGGCGTTGCTGGGTTTTGATAACTGCTGCTTGCTTGTTGGTAACAGCTGGAACTTTTTTTTTTTCAATTTGCGCTTTATGTCTATTTTCGGCGTATTTCCTGATAGTATTTTGTCAACATCGTACTTCCTTGCCAATTGTCCGTAGGATTAAGCACTTCGCCCAACGATATCAATTCTCAAATAGGAACGCACTTCAATGTCCTGTAAAGAGTCCTTTTTTCACCGATCCTTTTTTCTTTCAATGCTTATTTTATTCTCGAGCAACTAAATCGTCTTATAGATGAAGGTTTTTTTGAATCCTATCTTTTTAAAGTGGTGAAAAGCTTCATTCTTTTTCGTAGTGAGATTTTCTTCACAAAATTTCCAAATCAGTTGTCGACGTTGTAGTTCTGTAAGCATCATTTTACCAAGATAAATGCCCAAAAAATTGATTTGTGGTACTTATTGGTTAAAGATAATTATTGTTTAAATTTTTGCACATATATTTTTTTTGAGAGTTGTATACCTTGTTTTCTATGCTAACTTTTTTATTTGTTCGTATTTCATTCCCCACACGTTATATGTTTATTTTAAAAGTAATACCCTTAAAACCTAGCTTAAAATCCAAACGGGTATGGTTACCTTAATAAAAACCCCTTAAAATGTAGCTAAAGGTTGCAGCTTTATCAAATTAAATCAATAATTCCATTACTATTCGGCAATCATGAACAGATCGATGCGCAAGAGTGACATTAAATGGCTGCCTACTGCAAAATCGATATCAAAATGCTTGTAAAATATGAATTTATATGTTTATTTTAAAAGTAATACCCTTAAAACCTAGCTTAAAATCCAAACGCGTATGGTTACCTTAATAAAAACCCCTTAAAATGTAGCTAAAGGTTGCAGCTTTATCAAATTAAATCAATAATTCCATTACTATTCGGCAATCATGAACAGATCGATGCGCAAGAGTGACATTAAATGGCTGCCTACTGCAAAATCGATATCAAAATGCTTGTAAAATATGAATTTATATGTTTATTTTAAAAGTAATACCCTTAAAACCTAGCTTAAAATCCAAACGCGTATGGTTACCTTAATAAAAACCCCTTAAAATGTAGCTAAAGGTTGCAGCTTTATCAAATTAAATCAATAATTCCATTACTATTCGGCAATCATGAACAGATCGATGCGCAAGAGTGACATTAAATGGCTGCCTACTGCAAAATCGATATCAAAATGCTTGTAAAATATGAATTTATATGTTTATTTTAAAAGTAATACCCTTAAAACCTAGCTTAAAATCCAAACGCGTATGGTTACCTTAATAAAAACCCCTTAAAATGTAGCTAAAGGTTGCAGCTTTATCAAATTAAATCAATAATTCCATTACTATTCGGCAATCATGAACAGATCGATGCGCAAGAGTGACATTAAATGGCTGCCTACTGCAAAATCGATATCAAAATGCTTGTAAAATATGAATTTATATGTTTATTTTAAAAGTAATACCCTTAAAACCTAGCTTAAAATCCAAACGCGTATGGTTACCTTAATAAAAACCCCTTAAAATGTAGCTAAAGGTTGCAGCTTTATCAAATTAAATCAATAATTCCATTACTATTCGGCAATCATGAACAGATCGATGCGCAAGAGTGACATTAAATGGCTGCCTACTGCAAAATCGATATCAAAATGCTTGTAAAATATGAATTTATATGTTTATTTTAAAAGTAATACCCTTAAAACCTAGCTTAAAATCCAAACGCGTATGGTTACCTTAATAAAAACCCCTTAAAATGTAGCTAAAGGTTGCAGCTTTATCAAATTAAATCAATAATTCCATTACTATTCGGCAATCATGAACAGATCGATGCGCAAGAGTGACATTAAATGGCTGCCTACTGCAAAATCGATATCAAAATGCTTGTAAAATATGAATTTATATGTTTATTTTAAAAGTAATACCCTTAAAACCTAGCTTAAAATCCAAACGCGTATGGTTACCTTAATAAAAACCCCTTAAAATGTAGCTAAAGGTTGCAGCTTTATCAAATTAAATCAATAATTCCATTACTATTCGGCAATCATGAACAGATCGATGCGCAAGAGTGACATTAAATGGCTGCCTACTGCAAAATCGATATCAAAATGCTTGTAAAATATGAATTTATATGTTTATTTTAAAAGTAATACCCTTAAAACCTAGCTTAAAATCCAAACGCGTATGGTTACCTTAATAAAAACCCCTTAAAATGTAGCTAAAGGTTGCAGCTTTATCAAATTAAATCAATAATTCCATTACTATTCGGCAATCATGAACAGATCGATGCGCAAGAGTGACATTAAATGGCTGCCTACTGCAAAATCGATATCAAAATGCTTGTAAAATATGAATTTATATGTTTATTTTAAAAGTAATACCCTTAAAACCTAGCTTAAAATCCAAACGCGTATGGTTACCTTAATAAAAACCCCTTAAAATGTAGCTAAAGGTTGCAGCTTTATCAAATTAAATCAATAATTCCATTACTATTCGGCAATCATGAACAGATCGATGCGCAAGAGTGACATTAAATGGCTGCCTACTGCAAAATCGATATCAAAATGCTTGTAAAATATGAATTTATATGTTTATTTTAAAAGTAATACCCTTAAAACCTAGCTTAAAATCCAAACGCGTATGGTTACCTTAATAAAAACCCCTTAAAATGTAGCTAAAGGTTGCAGCTTTATCAAATTAAATCAATAATTCCATTACTATTCGGCAATCATGAACAGATCGATGCGCAAGAGTGACATTAAATGGCTGCCTACTGCAAAATCGATATCAAAATGCTTGTAAAATATGAATTTATATGTTTATTTTAAAAGTAATACCCTTAAAACCTAGCTTAAAATCCAAACGCGTATGGTTACCTTAATAAAAACCCCTTAAAATGTAGCTAAAGGTTGCAGCTTTATCAAATTAAATCAATAATTCCATTACTATTCGGCAATCATGAACAGATCGATGCGCAAGAGTGACATTAAATGGCTGCCTACTGCAAAATCGATATCAAAATGCTTGTAAAATATGAATTTATATGTTTATTTTAAAAGTAATACCCTTAAAACCTAGCTTAAAATCCAAACGCGTATGGTTACCTTAATAAAAACCCCTTAAAATGTAGCTAAAGGTTGCAGCTTTATCAAATTAAATCAATAATTCCATTACTATTCGGCAATCATGAACAGATCGATGCGCAAGAGTGACATTAAATGGCTGCCTACTGCAAAATCGATATCAAAATGCTTGTAAAATATGAATTTATATGTTTATTTTAAAAGTAATACCCTTAAAACCTAGCTTAAAATCCAAACGCGTATGGTTACCTTAATAAAAACCCCTTAAAATGTAGCTAAAGGTTGCAGCTTTATCAAATTAAATCAATAATTCCATTACTATTCGGCAATCATGAACAGATCGATGCGCAAGAGTGACATTAAATGGCTGCCTACTGCAAAATCGATATCAAAATGCTTGTAAAATATGAATTTATATGTTTATTTTAAAAGTAATACCCTTAAAACCTAGCTTAAAATCCAAACGCGTATGGTTACCTTAATAAAAACCCCTTAAAATGTAGCTAAAGGTTGCAGCTTTATCAAATTAAATCAATAATTCCATTACTATTCGGCAATCATGAACAGATCGATGCGCAAGAGTGACATTAAATGGCTGCCTACTGCAAAATCGATATCAAAATGCTTGTAAAATATGAATTTATATGTTTATTTTAAAAGTAATACCCTTAAAACCTAGCTTAAAATCCAAACGCGTATGGTTACCTTAATAAAAACCCCTTAAAATGTAGCTAAAGGTTGCAGCTTTATCAAATTAAATCAATAATTCCATTACTATTCGGCAATCATGAACAGATCGATGCGCAAGAGTGACATTAAATGGCTGCCTACTGCAAAATCGATATCAAAATGCTTGTAAAATATGAATTTATATGTTTATTTTAAAAGTAATACCCTTAAAACCTAGCTTAAAATCCAAACGCGTATGGTTACCTTAATAAAAACCCCTTAAAATGTAGCTAAAGGTTGCAGCTTTATCAAATTAAATCAATAATTCCATTACTATTCGGCAATCATGAACAGATCGATGCGCAAGAGTGACATTAAATGGCTGCCTACTGCAAAATCGATATCAAAATGCTTGTAAAATATGAATTTATATGTTTATTTTAAAAGTAATACCCTTAAAACCTAGCTTAAAATCCAAACGCGTATGGTTACCTTAATAAAAACCCCTTAAAATGTAGCTAAAGGTTGCAGCTTTATCAAATTAAATCAATAATTCCATTACTATTCGGCAATCATGAACAGATCGATGCGCAAGAGTGACATTAAATGGCTGCCTACTGCAAAATCGATATCAAAATGCTTGTAAAATATGAATTTATATGTTTATTTTAAAAGTAATACCCTTAAAACCTAGCTTAAAATCCAAACGCGTATGGTTACCTTAATAAAAACCCCTTAAAATGTAGCTAAAGGTTGCAGCTTTATCAAATTAAATCAATAATTCCATTACTATTCGGCAATCATGAACAGATCGATGCGCAAGAGTGATATTAAATGGCTGCCTACTGCAAAATCGATATCAAAATGCTTGTAAAATATGAATTTATATGTTTATTTTAAAAGTAATACCCTTAAAACCTAGCTTAAAATCCAAACGCGTATGGTTACCTTAATAAAAACCCCTTAAAATGTAGCTAAAGGTTGCAGCTTTATCAAATTAAATCAATAATTCCATTACTATTCGGCAATCATGAACAGATCGATGCGCAAGAGTGACATTAAATGGCTGCCTACTGCAAAATCGATATCAAAATGCTTGTAAAATATGAATTTATATGTTTATTTTAAAAGTAATACCCTTAAAACCTAGCTTAAAATCCAAACGCGTATGGTTACCTTAATAAAAACCCCTTAAAATGTAGCTAAAGGTTGCAGCTTTATCAAATTAAATCAATAATTCCATTACTATTCGGCAATCATGAACAGATCGATGCGCAAGAGTGACATTAAATGGCTGCCTACTGCAAAATCGATATCAAAATGCTTGTAAAATATGAATTTATATGTTTATTTTAAAAGTAATACCCTTAAAACCTAGCTTAAAATCCAAACGCGTATGGTTACCTTAATAAAAACCCCTTAAAATGTAGCTAAAGGTTGCAGCTTTATCAAATTAAATCAATAATTCCATTACTATTCGGCAATCATGAACAGATCGATGCGCAAGAGTGACATTAAATGGCTGCCTACTGCAAAATCGATATCAAAATGCTTGTAAAATATGAATTTATATGTTTATTTTAAAAGTAATACCCTTAAAACCTAGCTTAAAATCCAAACGCGTATGGTTACCTTAATAAAAACCCCTTAAAATGTAGCTAAAGGTTGCAGCTTTATCAAATTAAATCAATAATTCCATTACTATTCGGCAATCATGAACAGATCGATGCGCAAGAGTGACATTAAATGGCTGCCTACTGCAAAATCGATATCAAAATGCTTGTAAAATATGAATTTATATGTTTATTTTAAAAGTAATACCCTTAAAACCTAGCTTAAAATCCAAACGCGTATGGTTACCTTAATAAAAACCCCTTAAAATGTAGCTAAAGGTTGCAGCTTTATCAAATTAAATCAATAATTCCATTACTATTCGGCAATCATGAACAGATCGATGCGCAAGAGTGACATTAAATGGCTGCCTACTGCAAAATCGATATCAAAATGCTTGTAAAATATGAATTTATATGTTTATTTTAAAAGTAATACCCTTAAAACCTAGCTTAAAATCCAAACGCGTATGGTTACCTTAATAAAAACCCCTTAAAATGTAGCTAAAGGTTGCAGCTTTATCAAATTAAATCAATAATTCCATTACTATTCGGCAATCATGAACAGATCGATGCGCAAGAGTGACATTAAATGGCTGCCTACTGCAAAATCGATATCAAAATGCTTGTAAAATATGAATTTATATGTTTATTTTAAAAGTAATACCCTTAAAACCTAGCTTAAAATCCAAACGCGTATGGTTACCTTAATAAAAACCCCTTAAAATGTAGCTAAAGGTTGCAGCTTTATCAAATTAAATCAATAATTCCATTACTATTCGGCAATCATGAACAGATCGATGCGCAAGAGTGACATTAAATGGCTGCCTACTGCAAAATCGATATCAAAATGCTTGTAAAATATGAATTTATATGTTTATTTTAAAAGTAATACCCTTAAAACCTAGCTTAAAATCCAAACGCGTATGGTTACCTTAATAAAAACCCCTTAAAATGTAGCTAAAGGTTGCAGCTTTATCAAATTAAATCAATAATTCCATTACTATTCGGCAATCATGAACAGATCGATGCGCAAGAGTGACATTAAATGGCTGCCTACTGCAAAATCGATATCAAAATGCTTGTAAAATATGAATTTATATGTTTATTTTAAAAGTAATACCCTTAAAACCTAGCTTAAAATCCAAACGCGTATGGTTACCTTAATAAAAACCCCTTAAAATGTAGCTAAAGGTTGCAGCTTTATCAAATTAAATCAATAATTCCATTACTATTCGGCAATCATGAACAGATCGATGCGCAAGAGTGACATTAAATGGCTGCCTACTGCAAAATCGATATCAAAATGCTTGTAAAATATGAATTTATATGTTTATTTTAAAAGTAATACCCTTAAAACCTAGCTTAAAATCCAAACGCGTATGGTTACCTTAATAAAAACCCCTTAAAATGTAGCTAAAGGTTGCAGCTTTATCAAATTAAATCAATAATTCCATTACTATTCGGCAATCATGAACAGATCGATGCGCAAGAGTGACATTAAATGGCTGCCTACTGCAAAATCGATATCAAAATGCTTGTAAAATATGAATTTATATGTTTATTTTAAAAGTAATACCCTTAAAACCTAGCTTAAAATCCAAACGCGTATGGTTACCTTAATAAAAACCCCTTAAAATGTAGCTAAAGGTTGCAGCTTTATCAAATTAAATCAATAATTCCATTACTATTCGGCAATCATGAACAGATCGATGCGCAAGAGTGACATTAAATGGCTGCCTACTGCAAAATCGATATCAAAATGCTTGTAAAATATGAATTTATATGTTTATTTTAAAAGTAATACCCTTAAAACCTAGCTTAAAATCCAAACGCGTATGGTTACCTTAATAAAAACCCCTTAAAATGTAGCTAAAGGTTGCAGCTTTATCAAATTAAATCAATAATTCCATTACTATTCGGCAATCATGAACAGATCGATGCGCAAGAGTGACATTAAATGGCTGCCTACTGCAAAATCGATATCAAAATGCTTGTAAAATATGAATTTATATGTTTATTTTAAAAGTAATACCCTTAAAACCTAGCTTAAAATCCAAACGCGTATGGTTACCTTAATAAAAACCCCTTAAAATGTAGCTAAAGGTTGCAGCTTTATCAAATTAAATCAATAATTCCATTACTATTCGGCAATCATGAACAGATCGATGCGCAAGAGTGACATTAAATGGCTGCCTACTGCAAAATCGATATCAAAATGCTTGTAAAATATGAATTTATATGTTTATTTTAAAAGTAATACCCTTAAAACCTAGCTTAAAATCCAAACGCGTATGGTTACCTTAATAAAAACCCCTTAAAATGTAGCTAAAGGTTGCAGCTTTATCAAATTAAATCAATAATTCCATTACTATTCGGCAATCATGAACAGATCGATGCGCAAGAGTGACATTAAATGGCTGCCTACTGCAAAATCGATATCAAAATGCTTGTAAAATATGAATTTATATGTTTATTTTAAAAGTAATACCCTTAAAACCTAGCTTAAAATCCAAACGCGTATGGTTACCTTAATAAAAACCCCTTAAAATGTAGCTAAAGGTTGCAGCTTTATCAAATTAAATCAATAATTCCATTACTATTCGGCAATCATGAACAGATCGATGCGCAAGAGTGACATTAAATGGCTGCCTACTGCAAAATCGATATCAAAATGCTTGTAAAATATGAATTTATATGTTTATTTTAAAAGTAATACCCTTAAAACCTAGCTTAAAATCCAAACGCGTATGGTTACCTTAATAAAAACCCCTTAAAATGTAGCTAAAGGTTGCAGCTTTATCAAATTAAATCAATAATTCCATTACTATTCGGCAATCATGAACAGATCGATGCGCAAGAGTGACATTAAATGGCTGCCTACTGCAAAATCGATATCAAAATGCTTGTAAAATATGAATTTATATGTTTATTTTAAAAGTAATACCCTTAAAACCTAGCTTAAAATCCAAACGCGTATGGTTACCTTAATAAAAACCCCTTAAAATGTAGCTAAAGGTTGCAGCTTTATCAAATTAAATCAATAATTCCATTACTATTCGGCAATCATGAACAGATCGATGCGCAAGAGTGACATTAAATGGCTGCCTACTGCAAAATCGATATCAAAATGCTTGTAAAATATGAATTTATATGTTTATTTTAAAAGTAATACCCTTAAAACCTAGCTTAAAATCCAAACGCGTATGGTTACCTTAATAAAAACCCCTTAAAATGTAGCTAAAGGTTGCAGCTTTATCAAATTAAATCAATAATTCCATTACTATTCGGCAATCATGAACAGATCGATGCGCAAGAGTGACATTAAATGGCTGCCTACTGCAAAATCGATATCAAAATGCTTGTAAAATATGAATTTATATGTTTATTTTAAAAGTAATACCCTTAAAACCTAGCTTAAAATCCAAACGCGTATGGTTACCTTAATAAAAACCCCTTAAAATGTAGCTAAAGGTTGCAGCTTTATCAAATTAAATCAATAATTCCATTACTATTCGGCAATCATGAACAGATCGATGCGCAAGAGTGACATTAAATGGCTGCCTACTGCAAAATCGATATCAAAATGCTTGTAAAATATGAATTTATATGTTTATTTTAAAAGTAATACCCTTAAAACCTAGCTTAAAATCCAAACGCGTATGGTTACCTTAATAAAAACCCCTTAAAATGTAGCTAAAGGTTGCAGCTTTATCAAATTAAATCAATAATTCCATTACTATTCGGCAATCATGAACAGATCGATGCGCAAGAGTGACATTAAATGGCTGCCTACTGCAAAATCGATATCAAAATGCTTGTAAAATATGAATTTATATGTTTATTTTAAAAGTAATACCCTTAAAACCTAGCTTAAAATCCAAACGCGTATGGTTACCTTAATAAAAACCCCTTAAAATGTAGCTAAAGGTTGCAGCTTTATCAAATTAAATCAATAATTCCATTACTATTCGGCAATCATGAACAGATCGATGCGCAAGAGTGACATTAAATGGCTGCCTACTGCAAAATCGATATCAAAATGCTTGTAAAATATGAATTTATATGTTTATTTTAAAAGTAATACCCTTAAAACCTAGCTTAAAATCCAAACGCGTATGGTTACCTTAATAAAAACCCCTTAAAATGTAGCTAAAGGTTGCAGCTTTATCAAATTAAATCAATAATTCCATTACTATTCGGCAATCATGAACAGATCGATGCGCAAGAGTGACATTAAATGGCTGCCTACTGCAAAATCGATATCAAAATGCTTGTAAAATATGAATTTATATGTTTATTTTAAAAGTAATACCCTTAAAACCTAGCTTAAAATCCAAACGCGTATGGTTACCTTAATAAAAACCCCTTAAAATGTAGCTAAAGGTTGCAGCTTTATCAAATTAAATCAATAATTCCATTACTATTCGGCAATCATGAACAGATCGATGCGCAAGAGTGACATTAAATGGCTGCCTACTGCAAAATCGATATCAAAATGCTTGTAAAATATGAATTTATATGTTTATTTTAAAAGTAATACCCTTAAAACCTAGCTTAAAATCCAAACGCGTATGGTTACCTTAATAAAAACCCCTTAAAATGTAGCTAAAGGTTGCAGCTTTATCAAATTAAATCAATAATTCCATTACTATTCGGCAATCATGAACAGATCGATGCGCAAGAGTGACATTAAATGGCTGCCTACTGCAAAATCGATATCAAAATGCTTGTAAAATATGAATTTATATGTTTATTTTAAAAGTAATACCCTTAAAACCTAGCTTAAAATCCAAACGCGTATGGTTACCTTAATAAAAACCCCTTAAAATGTAGCTAAAGGTTGCAGCTTTATCAAATTAAATCAATAATTCCATTACTATTCGGCAATCATGAACAGATCGATGCGCAAGAGTGACATTAAATGGCTGCCTACTGCAAAATCGATATCAAAATGCTTGTAAAATATGAATTTATATGTTTATTTTAAAAGTAATACCCTTAAAACCTAGCTTAAAATCCAAACGCGTATGGTTACCTTAATAAAAACCCCTTAAAATGTAGCTAAAGGTTGCAGCTTTATCAAATTAAATCAATAATTCCATTACTATTCGGCAATCATGAACAGATCGATGCGCAAGAGTGACATTAAATGGCTGCCTACTGCAAAATCGATATCAAAATGCTTGTAAAATATGAATTTATATGTTTATTTTAAAAGTAATACCCTTAAAACCTAGCTTAAAATCCAAACGCGTATGGTTACCTTAATAAAAACCCCTTAAAATGTAGCTAAAGGTTGCAGCTTTATCAAATTAAATCAATAATTCCATTACTATTCGGCAATCATGAACAGATCGATGCGCAAGAGTGACATTAAATGGCTGCCTACTGCAAAATCGATATCAAAATGCTTGTAAAATATGAATTTATATGTTTATTTTAAAAGTAATACCCTTAAAACCTAGCTTAAAATCCAAACGCGTATGGTTACCTTAATAAAAACCCCTTAAAATGTAGCTAAAGGTTGCAGCTTTATCAAATTAAATCAATAATTCCATTACTATATTCGGCAATCATGAACAGATCGATGCGCAAGAGTGACATTAAATGGCTGCCTACTGCAAAATCGATATCAAAATGCTTGTAAAATATGAATTTATATGTTTATTTTAAAAGTAATACCCTTAAAACCTAGCTTAAAATCCAAACGCGTATGGTTACCTTAATAAAAACCCCTTAAAATGTAGCTAAAGGTTGCAGCTTTATCAAATTAAATCAATAATTCCATTACTATTCGGCAATCATGAACAGATCGATGCGCAAGAGTGACATTAAATGGCTGCCTACTGCAAAATCGATATCAAAATGCTTGTAAAATATGAATTTATATGTTTATTTTAAAAGTAATACCCTTAAAACCTAGCTTAAAATCCAAACGCGTATGGTTACCTTAATAAAAACCCCTTAAAATGTAGCTAAAGGTTGCAGCTTTATCAAATTAAATCAATAATTCCATTACTATTCGGCAATCATGAACAGATCGATGCGCAAGAGTGACATTAAATGGCTGCCTACTGCAAAATCGATATCAAAATGCTTGTAAAATATGAATTTATATGTTTATTTTAAAAGTAATACCCTTAAAACCTAGCTTAAAATCCAAACGCGTATGGTTACCTTAATAAAAACCCCTTAAAATGTAGCTAAAGGTTGCAGCTTTATCAAATTAAATCAATAATTCCATTACTATTCGGCAATCATGAACAGATCGATGCGCAAGAGTGACATTAAATGGCTGCCTACTGCAAAATCGATATCAAAATGCTTGTAAAATATGAATTTATATGTTTATTTTAAAAGTAATACCCTTAAAACCTAGCTTAAAATCCAAACGCGTATGGTTACCTTAATAAAAACCCCTTAAAATGTAGCTAAAGGTTGCAGCTTTATCAAATTAAATCAATAATTCCATTACTATTCGGCAATCATGAACAGATCGATGCGCAAGAGTGACATTAAATGGCTGCCTACTGCAAAATCGATATCAAAATGCTTGTAAAATATGAATTTATATGTTTATTTTAAAAGTAATACCCTTAAAACCTAGCTTAAAATCCAAACGCGTATGGTTACCTTAATAAAAACCCCTTAAAATGTAGCTAAAGGTTGCAGCTTTATCAAATTAAATCAATAATTCCATTACTATTCGGCAATCATGAACAGATCGATGCGCAAGAGTGACATTAAATGGCTGCCTACTGCAAAATCGATATCAAAATGCTTGTAAAATATGAATTTATATGTTTATTTTAAAAGTAATACCCTTAAAACCTAGCTTAAAATCCAAACGCGTATGGTTACCTTAATAAAAACCCCTTAAAATGTAGCTAAAGGTTGCAGCTTTATCAAATTAAATCAATAATTCCATTACTATTCGGCAATCATGAACAGATCGATGCGCAAGAGTGACATTAAATGGCTGCCTACTGCAAAATCGATATCAAAATGCTTGTAAAATATGAATTTATATGTTTATTTTAAAAGTAATACCCTTAAAACCTAGCTTAAAATCCAAACGCGTATGGTTACCTTAATAAAAACCCCTTAAAATGTAGCTAAAGGTTGCAGCTTTATCAAATTAAATCAATAATTCCATTACTATTCGGCAATCATGAACAGATCGATGCGCAAGAGTGACATTAAATGGCTGCCTACTGCAAAATCGATATCAAAATGCTTGTAAAATATGAATTTATATGTTTATTTTAAAAGTAATACCCTTAAAACCTAGCTTAAAATCCAAACGCGTATGGTTACCTTAATAAAAACCCCTTAAAATGTAGCTAAAGGTTGCAGCTTTATCAAATTAAATCAATAATTCCATTACTATTCGGCAATCATGAACAGATCGATGCGCAAGAGTGACATTAAATGGCTGCCTACTGCAAAATCGATATCAAAATGCTTGTAAAATATGAATTTATATGTTTATTTTAAAAGTAATACCCTTAAAACCTAGCTTAAAATCCAAACGCGTATGGTTACCTTAATAAAAACCCCTTAAAATGTAGCTAAAGGTTGCAGCTTTATCAAATTAAATCAATAATTCCATTACTATTCGGCAATCATGAACAGATCGATGCGCAAGAGTGACATTAAATGGCTGCCTACTGCAAAATCGATATCAAAATGCTTGTAAAATATGAATTTATATGTTTATTTTAAAAGTAATACCCTTAAAACCTAGCTTAAAATCCAAACGCGTATGGTTACCTTAATAAAAACCCCTTAAAATGTAGCTAAAGGTTGCAGCTTTATCAAATTAAATCAATAATTCCATTACTATTCGGCAATCATGAACAGATCGATGCGCAAGAGTGACATTAAATGGCTGCCTACTGCAAAATCGATATCAAAATGCTTGTAAAATATGAATTTATATGTTTATTTTAAAAGTAATACCCTTAAAACCTAGCTTAAAATCCAAACGCGTATGGTTACCTTAATAAAAACCCCTTAAAATGTAGCTAAAGGTTGCAGCTTTATCAAATTAAATCAATAATTCCATTACTATTCGGCAATCATGAACAGATCGATGCGCAAGAGTGACATTAAATGGCTGCCTACTGCAAAATCGATATCAAAATGCTTGTAAAATATGAATTTATATGTTTATTTTAAAAGTAATACCCTTAAAACCTAGCTTAAAATCCAAACGCGTATGGTTACCTTAATAAAAACCCCTTAAAATGTAGCTAAAGGTTGCAGCTTTATCAAATTAAATCAATAATTCCATTACTATTCGGCAATCATGAACAGATCGATGCGCAAGAGTGACATTAAATGGCTGCCTACTGCAAAATCGATATCAAAATGCTTGTAAAATATGAATTTATATGTTTATTTTAAAAGTAATACCCTTAAAACCTAGCTTAAAATCCAAACGCGTATGGTTACCTTAATAAAAACCCCTTAAAATGTAGCTAAAGGTTGCAGCTTTATCAAATTAAATCAATAATTCCATTACTATTCGGCAATCATGAACAGATCGATGCGCAAGAGTGACATTAAATGGCTGCCTACTGCAAAATCGATATCAAAATGCTTGTAAAATATGAATTTATATGTTTATTTTAAAAGTAATACCCTTAAAACCTAGCTTAAAATCCAAACGCGTATGGTTACCTTAATAAAAACCCCTTAAAATGTAGCTAAAGGTTGCAGCTTTATCAAATTAAATCAATAATTCCATTACTATTCGGCAATCATGAACAGATCGATGCGCAAGAGTGACATTAAATGGCTGCCTACTGCAAAATCGATATCAAAATGCTTGTAAAATATGAATTTATATGTTTATTTTAAAAGTAATACCCTTAAAACCTAGCTTAAAATCCAAACGCGTATGGTTACCTTAATAAAAACCCCTTAAAATGTAGCTAAAGGTTGCAGCTTTATCAAATTAAATCAATAATTCCATTACTATTCGGCAATCATGAACAGATCGATGCGCAAGAGTGACATTAAATGGCTGCCTACTGCAAAATCGATATCAAAATGCTTGTAAAATATGAATTTATATGTTTATTTTAAAAGTAATACCCTTAAAACCTAGCTTAAAATCCAAACGCGTATGGTTACCTTAATAAAAACCCCTTAAAATGTAGCTAAAGGTTGCAGCTTTATCAAATTAAATCAATAATTCCATTACTATTCGGCAATCATGAACAGATCGATGCGCAAGAGTGACATTAAATGGCTGCCTACTGCAAAATCGATATCAAAATGCTTGTAAAATATGAATTTATATGTTTATTTTAAAAGTAATACCCTTAAAACCTAGCTTAAAATCCAAACGCGTATGGTTACCTTAATAAAAACCCCTTAAAATGTAGCTAAAGGTTGCAGCTTTATCAAATTAAATCAATAATTCCATTACTATTCGGCAATCATGAACAGATCGATGCGCAAGAGTGACATTAAATGGCTGCCTACTGCAAAATCGATATCAAAATGCTTGTAAAATATGAATTTATATGTTTATTTTAAAAGTAATACCCTTAAAACCTAGCTTAAAATCCAAACGCGTATGGTTACCTTAATAAAAACCCCTTAAAATGTAGCTAAAGGTTGCAGCTTTATCAAATTAAATCAATAATTCCATTACTATTCGGCAATCATGAACAGATCGATGCGCAAGAGTGACATTAAATGGCTGCCTACTGCAAAATCGATATCAAAATGCTTGTAAAATATGAATTTATATGTTTATTTTAAAAGTAATACCCTTAAAACCTAGCTTAAAATCCAAACGCGTATGGTTACCTTAATAAAAACCCCTTAAAATGTAGCTAAAGGTTGCAGCTTTATCAAATTAAATCAATAATTCCATTACTATTCGGCAATCATGAACAGATCGATGCGCAAGAGTGACATTAAATGGCTGCCTACTGCAAAATCGATATCAAAATGCTTGTAAAATATGAATTTATATGTTTATTTTAAAAGTAATACCCTTAAAACCTAGCTTAAAATCCAAACGCGTATGGTTACCTTAATAAAAACCCCTTAAAATGTAGCTAAAGGTTGCAGCTTTATCAAATTAAATCAATAATTCCATTACTATTCGGCAATCATGAACAGATCGATGCGCAAGAGTGACATTAAATGGCTGCCTACTGCAAAATCGATATCAAAATGCTTGTAAAATATGAATTTATATGTTTATTTTAAAAGTAATACCCTTAAAACCTAGCTTAAAATCCAAACGCGTATGGTTACCTTAATAAAAACCCCTTAAAATGTAGCTAAAGGTTGCAGCTTTATCAAATTAAATCAATAATTCCATTACTATTCGGCAATCATGAACAGATCGATGCGCAAGAGTGACATTAAATGGCTGCCTACTGCAAAATCGATATCAAAATGCTTGTAAAATATGAATTTATATGTTTATTTTAAAAGTAATACCCTTAAAACCTAGCTTAAAATCCAAACGCGTATGGTTACCTTAATAAAAACCCCTTAAAATGTAGCTAAAGGTTGCAGCTTTATCAAATTAAATCAATAATTCCATTACTATTCGGCAATCATGAACAGATCGATGCGCAAGAGTGACATTAAATGGCTGCCTACTGCAAAATCGATATCAAAATGCTTGTAAAATATGAATTTATATGTTTATTTTAAAAGTAATACCCTTAAAACCTAGCTTAAAATCCAAACGCGTATGGTTACCTTAATAAAAACCCCTTAAAATGTAGCTAAAGGTTGCAGCTTTATCAAATTAAATCAATAATTCCATTACTATTCGGCAATCATGAACAGATCGATGCGCAAGAGTGACATTAAATGGCTGCCTACTGCAAAATCGATATCAAAATGCTTGTAAAATATGAATTTATATGTTTATTTTAAAAGTAATACCCTTAAAACCTAGCTTAAAATCCAAACGCGTATGGTTACCTTAATAAAAACCCCTTAAAATGTAGCTAAAGGTTGCAGCTTTATCAAATTAAATCAATAATTCCATTACTATTCGGCAATCATGAACAGATCGATGCGCAAGAGTGACATTAAATGGCTGCCTACTGCAAAATCGATATCAAAATGCTTGTAAAATATGAATTTATATGTTTATTTTAAAAGTAATACCCTTAAAACCTAGCTTAAAATCCAAACGCGTATGGTTACCTTAATAAAAACCCCTTAAAATGTAGCTAAAGGTTGCAGCTTTATCAAATTAAATCAATAATTCCATTACTATTCGGCAATCATGAACAGATCGATGCGCAAGAGTGACATTAAATGGCTGCCTACTGCAAAATCGATATCAAAATGCTTGTAAAATATGAATTTATATGTTTATTTTAAAAGTAATACCCTTAAAACCTAGCTTAAAATCCAAACGCGTATGGTTACCTTAATAAAAACCCCTTAAAATGTAGCTAAAGGTTGCAGCTTTATCAAATTAAATCAATAATTCCATTACTATTCGGCAATCATGAACATATCGATGCGCAAGAGTGACATTAAATGGCTGCCTACTGCAAAATCGATATCAAAATGCTTGTAAAATATGAATTTATATGTTTATTTTAAAAGTAATACCCTTAAAACCTAGCTTAAAATCCAAACGCGTATGGTTACCTTAATAAAAACCCCTTAAAATGTAGCTAAAGGTTGCAGCTTTATCAAATTAAATCAATAATTCCATTACTATTCGGCAATCATGAACAGATCGATGCGCAAGAGTGACATTAAATGGCTGCCTACTGCAAAATCGATATCAAAATGCTTGTAAAATATGAATTTATATGTTTATTTTAAAAGTAATACCCTTAAAACCTAGCTTAAAATCCAAACGCGTATGGTTACCTTAATAAAAACCCCTTAAAATGTAGCTAAAGGTTGCAGCTTTATCAAATTAAATCAATAATTCCATTACTATTCGGCAATCATGAACAGATCGATGCGCAAGAGTGACATTAAATGGCTGCCTACTGCAAAATCGATATCAAAATGCTTGTAAAATATGAATTTATATGTTTATTTTAAAAGTAATACCCTTAAAACCTAGCTTAAAATCCAAACGCGTATGGTTACCTTAATAAAAACCCCTTAAAATGTAGCTAAAGGTTGCAGCTTTATCAAATTAAATCAATAATTCCATTACTATTCGGCAATCATGAACAGATCGATGCGCAAGAGTGACATTAAATGGCTGCCTACTGCAAAATCGATATCAAAATGCTTGTAAAATATGAATTTATATGTTTATTTTAAAAGTAATACCCTTAAAACCTAGCTTAAAATCCAAACGCGTATGGTTACCTTAATAAAAACCCCTTAAAATGTAGCTAAAGGTTGCAGCTTTATCAAATTAAATCAATAATTCCATTACTATTCGGCAATCATGAACAGATCGATGCGCAAGAGTGACATTAAATGGCTGCCTACTGCAAAATCGATATCAAAATGCTTGTAAAATATGAATTTATATGTTTATTTTAAAAGTAATACCCTTAAAACCTAGCTTAAAATCCAAACGCGTATGGTTACCTTAATAAAAACCCCTTAAAATGTAGCTAAAGGTTGCAGCTTTATCAAATTAAATCAATAATTCCATTACTATTCGGCAATCATGAACAGATCGATGCGCAAGAGTGACATTAAATGGCTGCCTACTGCAAAATCGATATCAAAATGCTTGTAAAATATGAATTTATATGTTTATTTTAAAAGTAATACCCTTAAAACCTAGCTTAAAATCCAAACGCGTATGGTTACCTTAATAAAAACCCCTTAAAATGTAGCTAAAGGTTGCAGCTTTATCAAATTAAATCAATAATTCCATTACTATTCGGCAATCATGAACAGATCGATGCGCAAGAGTGACATTAAATGGCTGCCTACTGCAAAATCGATATCAAAATGCTTGTAAAATATGAATTTATATGTTTATTTTAAAAGTAATACCCTTAAAACCTAGCTTAAAATCCAAACGCGTATGGTTACCTTAATAAAAACCCCTTAAAATGTAGCTAAAGGTTGCAGCTTTATCAAATTAAATCAATAATTCCATTACTATTCGGCAATCATGAACAGATCGATGCGCAAGAGTGACATTAAATGGCTGCCTACTGCAAAATCGATATCAAAATGCTTGTAAAATATGAATTTATATGTTTATTTTAAAAGTAATACCCTTAAAACCTAGCTTAAAATCCAAACGCGTATGGTTACCTTAATAAAAACCCCTTAAAATGTAGCTAAAGGTTGCAGCTTTATCAAATTAAATCAATAATTCCATTACTATTCGGCAATCATGAACAGATCGATGCGCAAGAGTGACATTAAATGGCTGCCTACTGCAAAATCGATATCAAAATGCTTGTAAAATATGAATTTATATGTTTATTTTAAAAGTAATACCCTTAAAACCTAGCTTAAAATCCAAACGCGTATGGTTACCTTAATAAAAACCCCTTAAAATGTAGCTAAAGGTTGCAGCTTTATCAAATTAAATCAATAATTCCATTACTATTCGGCAATCATGAACAGATCGATGCGCAAGAGTGACATTAAATGGCTGCCTACTGCAAAATCGATATCAAAATGCTTGTAAAATATGAATTTATATGTTTATTTTAAAAGTAATACCCTTAAAACCTAGCTTAAAATCCAAACGCGTATGGTTACCTTAATAAAAACCCCTTAAAATGTAGCTAAAGGTTGCAGCTTTATCAAATTAAATCAATAATTCCATTACTATTCGGCAATCATGAACAGATCGATGCGCAAGAGTGACATTAAATGGCTGCCTACTGCAAAATCGATATCAAAATGCTTGTAAAATATGAATTTATATGTTTATTTTAAAAGTAATACCCTTAAAACCTAGCTTAAAATCCAAACGCGTATGGTTACCTTAATAAAAACCCCTTAAAATGTAGCTAAAGGTTGCAGCTTTATCAAATTAAATCAATAATTCCATTACTATTCGGCAATCATGAACAGATCGATGCGCAAGAGTGACATTAAATGGCTGCCTACTGCAAAATCGATATCAAAATGCTTGTAAAATATGAATTTATATGTTTATTTTAAAAGTAATACCCTTAAAACCTAGCTTAAAATCCAAACGCGTATGGTTACCTTAATAAAAACCCCTTAAAATGTAGCTAAAGGTTGCAGCTTTATCAAATTAAATCAATAATTCCATTACTATTCGGCAATCATGAACAGATCGATGCGCAAGAGTGACATTAAATGGCTGCCTACTGCAAAATCGATATCAAAATGCTTGTAAAATATGAATTTATATGTTTATTTTAAAAGTAATACCCTTAAAACCTAGCTTAAAATCCAAACGCGTATGGTTACCTTAATAAAAACCCCTTAAAATGTAGCTAAAGGTTGCAGCTTTATCAAATTAAATCAATAATTCCATTACTATTCGGCAATCATGAACAGATCGATGCGCAAGAGTGACATTAAATGGCTGCCTACTGCAAAATCGATATCAAAATGCTTGTAAAATATGAATTTATATGTTTATTTTAAAAGTAATACCCTTAAAACCTAGCTTAAAATCCAAACGCGTATGGTTACCTTAATAAAAACCCCTTAAAATGTAGCTAAAGGTTGCAGCTTTATCAAATTAAATCAATAATTCCATTACTATTCGGCAATCATGAACAGATCGATGCGCAAGAGTGACATTAAATGGCTGCCTACTGCAAAATCGATATCAAAATGCTTGTAAAATATGAATTTATATGTTTATTTTAAAAGTAATACCCTTAAAACCTAGCTTAAAATCCAAACGCGTATGGTTACCTTAATAAAAACCCCTTAAAATGTAGCTAAAGGTTGCAGCTTTATCAAATTAAATCAATAATTCCATTACTATTCGGCAATCATGAACAGATCGATGCGCAAGAGTGACATTAAATGGCTGCCTACTGCAAAATCGATATCAAAATGCTTGTAAAATATGAATTTATATGTTTATTTTAAAAGTAATACCCTTAAAACCTAGCTTAAAATCCAAACGCGTATGGTTACCTTAATAAAAACCCCTTAAAATGTAGCTAAAGGTTGCAGCTTTATCAAATTAAATCAATAATTCCATTACTATTCGGCAATCATGAACAGATCGATGCGCAAGAGTGACATTAAATGGCTGCCTACTGCAAAATCGATATCAAAATGCTTGTAAAATATGAATTTATATGTTTATTTTAAAAGTAATACCCTTAAAACCTAGCTTAAAATCCAAACGCGTATGGTTACCTTAATAAAAACCCCTTAAAATGTAGCTAAAGGTTGCAGCTTTATCAAATTAAATCAATAATTCCATTACTATTCGGCAATCATGAACAGATCGATGCGCAAGAGTGACATTAAATGGCTGCCTACTGCAAAATCGATATCAAAATGCTTGTAAAATATGAATTTATATGTTTATTTTAAAAGTAATACCCTTAAAACCTAGCTTAAAATCCAAACGCGTATGGTTACCTTAATAAAAACCCCTTAAAATGTAGCTAAAGGTTGCAGCTTTATCAAATTAAATCAATAATTCCATTACTATTCGGCAATCATGAACAGATCGATGCGCAAGAGTGACATTAAATGGCTGCCTACTGCAAAATCGATATCAAAATGCTTGTAAAATATGAATTTATATGTTTATTTTAAAAGTAATACCCTTAAAACCTAGCTTAAAATCCAAACGCGTATGGTTACCTTAATAAAAACCCCTTAAAATGTAGCTAAAGGTTGCAGCTTTATCAAATTAAATCAATAATTCCATTACTATTCGGCAATCATGAACAGATCGATGCGCAAGAGTGACATTAAATGGCTGCCTACTGCAAAATCGATATCAAAATGCTTGTAAAATATGAATTTATATGTTTATTTTAAAAGTAATACCCTTAAAACCTAGCTTAAAATCCAAACGCGTATGGTTACCTTAATAAAAACCCCTTAAAATGTAGCTAAAGGTTGCAGCTTTATCAAATTAAATCAATAATTCCATTACTATTCGGCAATCATGAACAGATCGATGCGCAAGAGTGACATTAAATGGCTGCCTACTGCAAAATCGATATCAAAATGCTTGTAAAATATGAATTTATATGTTTATTTTAAAAGTAATACCCTTAAAACCTAGCTTAAAATCCAAACGCGTATGGTTACCTTAATAAAAACCCCTTAAAATGTAGCTAAAGGTTGCAGCTTTATCAAATTAAATCAATAATTCCATTACTATTCGGCAATCATGAACAGATCGATGCGCAAGAGTGACATTAAATGGCTGCCTACTGCAAAATCGATATCAAAATGCTTGTAAAATATGAATTTATATGTTTATTTTAAAAGTAATACCCTTAAAACCTAGCTTAAAATCCAAACGCGTATGGTTACCTTAATAAAAACCCCTTAAAATGTAGCTAAAGGTTGCAGCTTTATCAAATTAAATCAATAATTCCATTACTATTCGGCAATCATGAACAGATCGATGCGCAAGAGTGACATTAAATGGCTGCCTACTGCAAAATCGATATCAAAATGCTTGTAAAATATGAATTTATATGTTTATTTTAAAAGTAATACCCTTAAAACCTAGCTTAAAATCCAAACGCGTATGGTTACCTTAATAAAAACCCCTTAAAATGTAGCTAAAGGTTGCAGCTTTATCAAATTAAATCAATAATTCCATTACTATTCGGCAATCATGAACAGATCGATGCGCAAGAGTGACATTAAATGGCTGCCTACTGCAAAATCGATATCAAAATGCTTGTAAAATATGAATTTATATGTTTATTTTAAAAGTAATACCCTTAAAACCTAGCTTAAAATCCAAACGCGTATGGTTACCTTAATAAAAACCCCTTAAAATGTAGCTAAAGGTTGCAGCTTTATCAAATTAAATCAATAATTCCATTACTATTCGGCAATCATGAACAGATCGATGCGCAAGAGTGACATTAAATGGCTGCCTACTGCAAAATCGATATCAAAATGCTTGTAAAATATGAATTTATATGTTTATTTTAAAAGTAATACCCTTAAAACCTAGCTTAAAATCCAAACGCGTATGGTTACCTTAATAAAAACCCCTTAAAATGTAGCTAAAGGTTGCAGCTTTATCAAATTAAATCAATAATTCCATTACTATTCGGCAATCATGAACAGATCGATGCGCAAGAGTGACATTAAATGGCTGCCTACTGCAAAATCGATATCAAAATGCTTGTAAAATATGAATTTATATGTTTATTTTAAAAGTAATACCCTTAAAACCTAGCTTAAAATCCAAACGCGTATGGTTACCTTAATAAAAACCCCTTAAAATGTAGCTAAAGGTTGCAGCTTTATCAAATTAAATCAATAATTCCATTACTATTCGGCAATCATGAACAGATCGATGCGCAAGAGTGACATTAAATGGCTGCCTACTGCAAAATCGATATCAAAATGCTTGTAAAATATGAATTTATATGTTTATTTTAAAAGTAATACCCTTAAAACCTAGCTTAAAATCCAAACGCGTATGGTTACCTTAATAAAAACCCCTTAAAATGTAGCTAAAGGTTGCAGCTTTATCAAATTAAATCAATAATTCCATTACTATTCGGCAATCATGAACAGATCGATGCGCAAGAGTGACATTAAATGGCTGCCTACTGCAAAATCGATATCAAAATGCTTGTAAAATATGAATTTATATGTTTATTTTAAAAGTAATACCCTTAAAACCTAGCTTAAAATCCAAACGCGTATGGTTACCTTAATAAAAACCCCTTAAAATGTAGCTAAAGGTTGCAGCTTTATCAAATTAAATCAATAATTCCATTACTATTCGGCAATCATGAACAGATCGATGCGCAAGAGTGACATTAAATGGCTGCCTACTGCAAAATCGATATCAAAATGCTTGTGTAGTGGTACCACGTAGCCACTTATGGCAACATTAATAACTTTTGCTACACTCGAGCGCATATGTGCCAAAGTGTCAAATAGCACCGCGCGCACGACACAAGCGACACTCAAGTGGCTAAGCCAGCGGCGTGCCATCCGACACCACTGACCGCAGTGCAGTGTCCCACATATGGAACATGCACTGATCGGCACTCTGTGTGATGTCACCTACCGCAGGGCAATGGCACTTGAGGAAAAGTGCTACATCGACCGAAAAGGTCCCGTGACGCTGATTGGTCACACTTCCGCGACATTGGAAATTCGGGCGGAGCATTGGAAATGCTCAGTAGTATAACAGTTTGTAAATTTAGTATATAAGACCTAAAATTTGAAAAATAAAATCAGCTTCTTGACAAGAGACAAACCTTGCGTTTCTCCTTTGATTTTTGCTCAACACATAGGCTCTTTAGCCATAGCATAATTGGCGCGACCCGCCGCTTCATATAGGTCACCCCGAACTGACTAACGCCTGACCTATCATTGACTGATAGATAGATATTCCTCACCGTATCCAATACACTTTTCCCCTATACACCACATGGCGATCCTGCCGACCGAACGCAACAAATTGATAACTTAAGTCATTCACAAAATCAATTATTCACAAAATTAATTCTTCACCACACATCAACAACAACCACATCATCACATCAACATTCCACCCACCTACCACATGACAACCCAAGAAGAGATCGATGCCATCTTCGACAAGTGGAGTCGCATCGCCCAACAGGAATATGACCCAGAAGACATAACGACACACGAGGAATACGTGCCACCACAATCTAGCAACAGCGAACCACCAACATACCACCCGGGGCCCAAGTCAGCAGGTCCAAGAGCAATCACAATCGAGGAGTACAAAGCCCGAAACAACCACAAACAGTCAAAGGAATAAAAAACAATCCCCACAACCGCGAGCGCGAAGACACGACGCCCAAGAGCCGGGAAGAAAGTAAAGGCAAGAAAGGAAAAGGCAAACCTATATAGATTGATCCCCGTGACGACCGACCGGATTCTGAAGCACAGTCTAATCAACGAATTGAAAAAGCTGAACTAATGGGCAGCAAGCCGAGCAGAGAAGAGGTTATTGTCTCGAACAATAACGCAGCAAGCGCTGGATCAACAACATCGGTGGACAACAGCAACCAAATATATATTTTAGGAGTAATTGTACTAATCTTAGTTTTTATCCAAATAAACACCTACTATAAGAACTATGTTAGAAAACACACAAAACCAATACATGTAACACAGGTATAAAAGAAAAATAAACAAAAACAAAAAAAAAAAAACAAAAATTATATATAGTAATAATACATAACTCAAAACTCAAACAACACCGAAACAAAAATTAGATAAGATGGACAGGAGAAACAGACAACACAAGAACGGAAAAATTTCGACAACAGAAAAGACAGTGTTAGAAATTGAGGCAATAGATGAACAGAAAAAGCTAGAATTTTTGACAAACCTATGGCAACTAATTGGTATGCCCAGAAAGCCAACAATAGAAGACGTTAGAAATCATACGACACTAGAAGAGGAAACAATACGCATGCTCAACATGTTTAATCTCCGATTCTAAATGGAGGACATTTTTGACGAACTAAATAAAATACTAACAAACTTGAGAAAAACACCGAACAGAAAATACAGGAGACATTAACAACAAAACAACAAGCCGTATTCGCTTTAAAACAACGGTTTGAAGAACTAATAACTGAACACACAGATAACGACTACATAGCGGGCATAAAAATTGCCTTCAACAATACGTACGAAAACACCATACAAATACTTAAACAGAAACAAACTGATAACAATACAAAAGTACAACATCCGCCAATCACAATGGCAGCATTTAGTATCGAAACGGCTATGAAAGCCATCCCGAACTTCACAGGGAACTTCAAAGAGCTGGATACTTTCGCTAAAATAGCAGAACTAATTAACAAAAAACTTGACACGAGTGGCAAAACAGAGCTTCTAGAATTCATATTCTACGCCAAATTAAGTCTGACAGTGAGAACAGCACTCGGCAATAATATTCCAACCACACTTGAGGAATTGACAAAGTTACTAAATGAACGATACAAGAGCACAGCTACAGTGCCTCAAATTCAAAACCAACTATCCTGCCTAACCCAAAGAAACCTTGATATCAATACATACAAAAACAAAATACTAAACTTGATTGCAGAATTAAACAAGTTACAAACTATCCAAGCCGGTTCCGACACAACCACCTTAGAGCGAAACGTCATTACAAAAATAAACGAACAATATAGCTTAACAGTCTTCAAAAACGGACTAAACAGCGAATACAAACAAACAATTTTTGCAGCAATGCCAAAAACTTTTAACCAAGCAGTAGAATTGGCGTTAGAACTGGAAAAGGACAACAAACAAACCCAGGCAAGAGTGATGTTTATCAACAGGAACAGCAACAATCGAAATAGAGCAAACTACAGAAATTTTAACCAACAAGACAACAACAGATACCAAAATAACAACAATGTTAGAAACAACAACAACTACAGAAACAACAGCCAACAAGCTAACTACAACCCCAGAAACAATCAGAACAACTATCAAACGAATTCTCGCAACGCATACAACAACGGCAGACCAAACAATCACACTGCCAACACAAATTTCAATAACAGAAATCAAAACCAAAGGAACTATAACCAAAACAACAGAAACTTCAACCAAAACCCAAGGTACAACAACAATGCAAACCGAAACCAAAATTTCAACAACCATGGTCGCCCTACACACATCAATTATATTCAGGAAAACTCGGGCGACCCGGAGGAAGACAATCACATTCCTCCGGGGGAGCAGTAACAAATGAACAAAGAATCTACCTAATATCAGAGAATCTAACAAACTACGTCACACTGAAATGCAACCAATTTAATAAGCCTTTAACATTCCTCATTGATACCGGAGCAGACATATCACTTTGTAAAACAAATAACGATGACAACCTTGTGATCAACACAGAAAACACATGTAAACTAACAGGAATTTCTACACAAAAAATTGACTCACTGGGAACATTGAAACTGACATTCCCACTAAGAAAAACCAAAACAGAATTAAACTTCCACATGGTCAATGAAGATTTCCCAATCGTAACAAATGGAATCATAGGAAGAGACTTTCTACTCAAATACATGTGCAAAATAGACTACGAAACACTCACGCTAACAACGATAATAAATGAAGAAGAATACATATTTCCTATAGCAACCAAACCACCGCCACACACCTCACACACAATACCACCAAGATGTGAAGTAATACTACCTATTAACATAAATATTCCAGAAGACAGTGTAATACTAAACCAAGAACTTGCAAACGGAGTATTTTTGGCAAATTCCATCGCACCAGCAAAAGGCAAATGTCACGTAAAAATAATCAATACAACAGATGAAACAATAACCGTAAAAAACATCCGACCAAAAATAGAAAATTTGTCTAATTATACAATAATGAAAACAAACTACAGCAACAAAAATTCAGACAATGAACGATTCAGAAAACTAATATCAACACTCAAGCTAGACAACCTAGATGCACAAACAGAAGCAGAGCTTAAAACCATCTTCCGAAAATATCAAACAGTTTTCCACTTGGAAGGAGAAGAAATTACAACAAACAATTTCTACACTCAACAACTTAACCTAGAAGACTCAACTCCCGTATATATAAAAAACTACAGATTACCGCAAACACAGCAGGAAGAGATAAAGAACCAAGTACAAAAATTAATAGACAGCGA